>BMAV01027625.1:16804-27980 GCA_019973955.1 Trichonephila inaurata madagascariensis
ATATATTAAATTCAACCAACGTCGATTATGAAATACAGTTTTTTTCTCCACCTGGAAAAACATTTTTAGAATATTTACAAAAAATGCCAATTTAAGCAACATAATTTTTCAACAAACGATTACATATCATCAAATAAACTGAGCAATAAGATAAATTAGAGTCACATGAATTATTGAATTAATTCGATAATTCATGTGACTCATGTGTGACTTGTATTTCAACTTAAACAATATCTACAACTACTTTAAACTATAAAGAGTTAATTAAAAGTCAGTTCAAAATAAATAAAAAAAAGAATTTTAAAAATAACTAAATATTTTAATATGAAACAGATGGCCAGTGAATACTTAGAAATCGTAAAGAGAATAAAATAAACATATAAATGAAGGTTTTAAGCGTAAAAGATATCTTGTGCATGCGATGCATCAGAGACGATTGAACATCGAACCAAAATTTATTATATTTAAGGCTATCCTAACTTACAGTTTGAAACCAAAATTGAAATACTTTTTTCAAATAAAAATTATTCCAAACAAACTAGCACAGGTTCACAAAATACATATCTCTATAAAATAAATTGCGCTAAAAACTTAATGCATCACAAAAATAAACTATTTTTCAAAACTTTTACGTGAACAAATGAGTTAAAAAACTTTCAAAACACACTGTAATGAATTATCTGAAGAAATTCTTTAAAAATTAAAGCTTTAAAGAATCCATTTATTAGAACGGGGAAAGAGATATATATACATACACTTTATACTTTGTACATAAATCATCTTTTAAATTAAGTATAAATGTGACGATTTCAACTCCCATTTGAAAATATTTGGATAGCCATCGTTCTAAGTTTAGTGGAGGTCTGGTTGAATATAAAACGTCCAATGTTGATTCTTCACTGTCCCAAACTGCTTGTAAGAAAAAAAAATAATAATCATGTTTCAATTATTTCTTAATGTCAAAGTTTGAAGATGAACTACTGAAGCAGATGTTGGGAGATGGACATTGTAGTGCAGAATTTCGGTCAAAGTGACGAGGAAGAAACTCGAGCCGACAATTTTAACGCGCATTATAGCCTTTCTGTATGGTAGGTCTTCGGTGAATCAAGGTTCGAATTCATGAAAATTATTCAGCAGTAATTTTCTTACAACATTCACACATCAATAGAGAATTAATTGATTCTGTTAGAGAGAATGGAAGGCAATCTTTGTAATTTTAGCGCGATTATACTTTTCTCCTCAATTTAGTAATTCTTTCATATATTTAAAAAAATATCTATTTTATTTATTGAAGTGAAACTTCTTAGCGCTCGAGTGTGAATGAGAAATTTGCCCAGTTTGGCGTTAGGGTGAAAAAGCGCGAACGGAAGCAATCTTCTCCCCCCCCCCATTCCCCCGAATCGTCGCTATGGTGCCATGACAGAGATTTGAGAGGAAAATGAGGGGGAGAGGGGACACCCCGTGACTTGCGTCATATCCCTGAAAAAGTTGGATGATTGCCTACCTCTCCGATTGCTCAACTTGCCCACCTTCCTATTGGGGGTTCTTTTCCCCCAGACTCGGGAACATCTATCAATGCTTGAATGAACTGAAGTGTGTGCATTACGGTGAAGACAGAATAGCTCTCGCAGCAAAAGCGTGCCTTTTTGAAATATTTCCTTAGATCGTTGGCTACATGACGATGTGTTCGGCGGCTAATTTGTTTTTTTTAATTTTCATTCGCGTTGAATTATTATTAATTCTAGTCAGAATGCCTAAATCAAATGCACAAAGAGGAAAAGAGTTTCGTGAAAGAAAGAAAAAGAAAAAAATTGCAGCAAGTCCAGTCTAAAAAGGGACAAAGAAACAAAAAAATAGTGCAAATTCATCAAGTGCTACTGCTAAATCTCCATCAGAGTACATGAGGGAATATCGAGCATTGAAAAAACCACTGCAAAATACTCTTTTAATATCCAGTTTAAGGGATGGGAATGCTATTGAGACTCTTCTAATGACAGCACAGATTAATACGGACTTTGTGAACCACCCTGTGCCATTAACTACAGAGCCCTCAACAAGTCTAGTGCGTGTTGGAACTGATGCATGTAAATCAATAATAAATTCTATCTTACGTTACAAAGACTATGATTCCCATAAAAATGCTCACAAAGATTTTCAAAAGCAATTCGTTAATAATCCTTTCGGTCACGGGCGTTCAATTTATGATAGATTATGAATTAGAGATGATTTGAGAGCGCCTGTTGCAGAGCACAAAAATATTTTACAAAATATTTTACCAGGAATTAATTTAGAAGACGGATTAAAGCATGCTACAACTGCCGATAAAGTTTAAATACGAAAAGTATACCAAATTTATCAAAGTATAATGGTTTTGTGTGTATACCCAGAAATTTCAGCACATCTCTCTACTTTCGATTTGGTATCAGAAAGACTCATTTCGCCACGAATACCTTTCATGCAAATTAGGCGATTGAGACATGTACACCGTCAGTTTGGAATATTAGGGTAAATAATCAATGTTCCAACGTCGCCAAAGAAGTTTCACTTCTCTCGCGTAGCGTTTCATACACCATTTTTTTATTTTATTGTCTACATTTTTTTGAATTGTGTTTTTATTCTTCGTTTCTTAAAAAAATGCTGTCCTTTTAGATTATTATTACCTTGTTTTGGATTAAATGAGAAAATTTAATCGATAATAAATATCCGTACAAGTTAATTATTTAATCGTCATCGTTTTTTTTTTTATCATCAGAAGAGTTCATTTTTCATTTCGTTATAATTTAATTTATCACTGAATCAATTTCAGCACGTAAGACATTTGGAATATATTCGAAACTTCGCTTTTAAATGTTAATTTTCCACTCTCCTGAAAAGAAATCGAGACTGTTTGTCACAAAATTGCTAAAGCGTTAAAAAAAAGTCCTTTTCCGTATCATTTCCTTTCAAGAACAAAAAAGAATCGGAATCGGAAAGCGCATCGCCGTCCAGTCTGCTAACTTAATGAGGTGAATGAAGGCGGTTGTCATAGCAACGAACTGAAGGAAAATAAAAGAGGATTTAACTGTTTTATAGAGGATAGAGAGTAATCTATATTTATATATAGAATACAGTGTGCCGCCGAGATTAAAAATGGCGCAAATATCACAAAGTATAAGAATTGGTTGAAATTACACAAAGTTCGGAAGAAAAAAATCTAAAATTCGGAGACAGATAGATTAAAAATAAAGAAAAAGTTGCTCAATAAATACAGCTTCAAAAAAATTTAAAGCTCTAAGGCAGTGCTCCCCAAACTTTTTATCTCCACGGGCCTGTCAACGCTTGATAATTTTACCGCGGCCCGCTGAGGGTGGGACGTTGATTCTTTATATTTTAGATTGTTTTAGTTTAATAATTTTAATATTGAAAAAAAAATTGTATTTTAAAAAATGCCTTCAGAATAAAATAGTTTCACTAAAAATGAATATAAAGTGATTTAACATGGAATATAAAGTGATTTCCATAAAAAGTAGCACAAATCCAAGAGAAATAATAGTGAATAAAAATGGAAATAATTAAATGTTCCTGGTGCGGCCTGGTACCATTTGATCCGCGGGCCGAGGGTTGGGGCTCTAAGGAATGTAAGTTAAGAAATGCCTTTAGCAGTATTATATATTATTTTTTAATATAAAAATGGAATAAATAAAAAAAATTTCGATACATATTATATCTTTTTCTAATTTAATTTTCCCAAATCCTTATTTTTTTCATTAAATTTTTTTTTTTAGAATGAATGATAAATTGCGAAGGATCAGAAAACGTTTATTCTTAAAACGTTTTTTCTCTAAAGAGGTTAAACTAAAACTACCCCTCACTAAAATCAATGATTCGACACTAAACCATAAAAGTACTAAAATAAAATATCCTTTTTTTTATGATTTTAAATAGGTCAAATTCATGTGACGTCATTAATCGCATGATATCAACAATCACTTGTTTTCAGCCTATCAGCTCATGCGCTTCGGTGTTGTTTGTTTTTTTGCGGAAACTTTCTTTTTAAAAGTGCATATTTGTCAACAATAATAACATAAATAGGCAAACAAAATGTACTCGATTTGAAAATACACGAGAAACATAAGAATTTTTTTTAAAAAATTTGAAAAATCTTTCGAAGAATTTTAACGTTTGAAATCTTATTCAATTTACTTATACGAAATTGTATTTGAATTTTACAAAAGGACAAAAAGTATAAGTCTAATTTCTGTTTTGAGAACACTTTGCCTTTTTCATGTGACGGTAATGAATTTACCTTATTCGATAGTAAATAATTTGACTCTCAATGACTAAACAATAATCTTTAATTTTAATAACTCTAATTATAGCATCAATTAGACGCTGTTACGTTTGGAAAAATTGATGAGTAGTGTTAAGAAATTAAATACAGTCGGAGCTCTGTATAACTAAGACTCTAAATCCCGAAAAAAAGCTCGTTATATACAGATTAATCTTTCAATATTCTATATAAACCATATAAAACAAACCTTAAATTTATAAACAAACTCAAACTTAGTGGCGTAACAACCCATGAGGGCCAGGGCCTACTGTGCCCATCCCAGTATACGTGACCATTGGGCGCTGAGATGTATGAGCAGATGTCCCGATTAGTGTTTAATTTATTTACGTCCACAGCTATTAAATACAATGTTTACATTTAATATTACCATCATTATTCTGCTTTTACTATTATTGTGACGGGCTCATCGCGCTTTCCATTAATTGTCCTCTGGGGCCGAAAAAGGCAAATTCTTTCCAACCAAATCCAGAAGCGAAGCGTGATTATGCAAATTAAGAACCTTTTACATAACAGAAGTTTAGCGTAAGCAGCGTGGCCTTTTAGGAAGTGATTATGCTAGTCTGTGCTTAAGCGCGTAAGCTAAAGTCAGAGAAGTTAGCCGAATTTCAAGAGTTCAGTTATTCGTGACAGTGCGTTCAAGGTGGATACCATTCCACGCGAGATAAAGAAAAGTCATTTAGGATCCGAGAGAGTTGCTGCTACCCAAGATATAGAGGTAGGATTGTTCTATTAATTACTAGGAACTGTGTATATACAGAGGTTAGGAGTAAGCGGTAAAGTGAAATATAGTGGTCAGGTTCGAGGTTATTTGGTAATACTTATTGTGTGTTTCTTCACCTCAGATCCGCTAAGTTAAAATATAAATGTTATCATTGTATAGTCTTAATGAGATATTAAGATTATGGCAAAGCCTGGTTCTTCATTCACTCCCACACCCCTAGGTCACGAGGATAACTTAGAAGTAAGGCAGCACCCACGGGAAAATGCTTTACAATGGCGCCCAACGTGGGGCCCGAGATTGGTACGAAATATTTGGGTCAGTGTTAATGCAAAATACAGCCACGGACTTTGCACAATTAAAAGCGGCGTAGACAAAAACCTTTCTCGTGGTCCGTAATAAAAAGGATTTAGAAATTCAGTTTTATTCGTCCCAACAGAGCAGGGATCAGGAACCGACAGATTTTATTTATGATCTGTTGAAGGTTCATAAAAAACTTGGGACTTAGTATATCAGAAGAAGCTTTAGTGGATCATATTTTTGTTCGGCTGGAACCACAGGTCCAAGATTCTGCAGAGGTCAGGAACTAGAAAACAACAGCTCAGTTGTAGGAGGTATTAGCGAAATTCGAAGAAAGAATTTGCCTTTTTCGGCCCCAAAGAACCCAAGAGGACAATTAATGGAAAGCGCAATGAAAGAGCCCGTCACATTATTTTATTCTATTAATCTAATCATACTTTTGATAATTTCAGTACTACAGAGTATGTCCCTTGTAAAAAAGGAGGCAAACACAACCGTTCTTTTTGGTGTTCCCAAACAGTCTGTCTTTCCACTCGGTTGGAGTGAGGTGGTTGCCTCTTACACCTCGAATTACACTCGGAGTTCTGACTCAAAGGTGAAGTCTGTTTTTCTCACGACCATCGGTTATCGGGGTGATGTCAGATGAAAAGATCCCGCAATATTTTTGGGGTGCATGTGTGGATATGAAAGATGTAATCCTATCTTCATAAAGAAGCCGATTTTGCAGCTGTGTGGCGTGAAAAACATTTCACACGCTTTCTTAATATCCACCAACGACAAAGTTTTTCATCAAAAAAAAAAGTTCAGTATTTTTCTACATTAAGATAAATACAGAATTGTGTTCAAAATATTCAGATTTAACCCTTGCAAGGCTATAAGGTTGTTTAGAGTCAATATTAGTGCGCAATTGTTTATTTTAGTTTGTTTAAACGTAAAATAAATAAAAATCATAAGAAAAATACACAGTTATTGTTTATAAAAAATTAACATATGGATCTCAGGATTATTTGACATTATCAGGCATTTGCTTTCATTTGTGCACATATACTTTAATACTGCACAAAATTATACTTACCAAATAACATAAAATTTATAAGGAAATACAGGAATACGTTATTATACGACACAATAAATGGAAATATAATAACAGTGTACAGCCCACAAATGTTTTTCTCATTGGTGCAAATCGATTCGACAGTTTTTTTCCCCCCCTTAACGTTCCCGTTTAAGTGATTGCATTATGCATACGTTCTATTTTGACATTCCAAACAAAAAATGTAGGTAAAGTTATAATTAAATACGACAATCACCATTTTTAAATTGGTGAGAAATGTTTCCCGTAGTTGTGAAAGACTTAATGAATATAATTTATTCTTGAAAAACAAATTGCTCAACCAGTGGAAGAATAAAGTATATGTTTACTAGCGATTTAATCTCTCTTGAGAAATTCAAGGTATAACGTAATTTTAAGGGAAAAAATTATGTGTATGAATTTTCTAACCTGATTAAGATACCATTTATAAACCACAGCATACTGTTCGATCGCAGAATGTAGGATGCAACCATTTGCAATAATAATATATTTTTTAAAAAGCAAACCAAATCAAATATTTAATTGAGTGGATTTTTAGTGAGTTCCAAGAAATTTCCCCTTTTTTTTTACCTTAAATTTAATTTTAAAGACTAGCTATAAGTTATTTCGGATCATTGAGTTTTATCACGTATACTTTTTTCTAAATACTAAAACGCATAATTTATACATCCTTTGTTTGATTTCATTGCATATTATTACAAATATCTGGACATTCCTTCCATCCTCAGTGGTTCGACAGCCCAGGGTGGGCCTTGGCCTTCTCAAGAAGCCTTTTCCAGGCCAGCCTTCTTCCTGCTGGTGTTCTCCAATTCTTAGTTCTCAAACCTATCAGGACATTATCAATTGAAAATTCTAGATTCTAACATTCGGAAATAACAATCGTTTATGTATATTGTGATTTATTTAAATTTTTCTACAAGGGATTGAAATTCATACTGATCTTGAATCCTTTAAGACTTCGCACGATAATTAATTCATAGTTTACCCGCCTAACGGGAAATAATCAGAATTTCCCAAAATTGAAACGTAAGCATTTTTAAAACAGGATGATGCAATCTTGCATCACCCACTAATTTGGGCCAGTAAGAAAAACCTTTAATGTAATTTAACAGCTTCAGGTTTTTTGACCAAGGCTATAAATAGATGAGAGCTCGGAAACGAAAAAAAGGTTTTAGTGACTGTTTTTTATGTTCTCGTGTCTTTGTTCACGAGTATTTGTTTTGCCGTGTTTCGTGGTGTCATTTTTATATTAGTGTAAAATAAATATGTATTTTTAAAGTATAAAAGCCTCCTCATCCTTCCCATGGTTACAACTACCTAAGAAAAGGATCGCTTCAATACCAAAATGTCTTATAAATCAGGACCGTAATATTTCAAAACTAACTTCAATTAAAAGTTTTATTATCTAGCCTTATGGAAGACGTAGTGATATCTAATGTCAAAGTGTCTCACAGTCCATAGATCATTAAAGTTTTCTCCCCTTTAGATTTTTAAAATTGTGTTAAAACAAACCTTTTATTACGTACTTTTTTAGACTTGATAGATTTAACTGACAAAGAGAATAAAAAATAAAACTTTAGCTTTGTTTTTGTAAAAAATTTCTATTGATCAAAAAGGTAGACAAAAAGCATTGATACAATACAAAACATATACAAGATAGGATTCAAAAGTTCCTGGAATGAGCTTATAACGTGAAAAACTTCTGTAGCAGAGTGACTACGATAACATGTCTGCGTTCTTTGCCTTTTCTGAAACATGCTTCCCCCAAATCATGTGGTCGGAGGCTCACCACGGGGTCGTATCTTGTAGGCGGAGGCATTTAGTAGTCGGCGATTGAAAGAAATTGCGTTTATTGAGCAGAGAATGAATATCAAATTTTGTGTTCGCTTGGGAAACAGTTCTCTGGAGACTTACGAATGTTGAAGCATGTGTAAGGCTGTGATACATTATTACGAAAGCTAGCTTTTGAATGGCATCGACATTTTACAGAAGGCAGGAAAGTATCGAAGACGACAAACGCTCTGGACTTCCGCAGACTTTCCGTACCACTGGAAACATTAAAAAGGTTTCTACGGTGATGCATAAGAACAGGTTTCAAACAATAGCAAAATCAGTTGGGATATCCTCAACCACATGTTAGTGGATACAGCCTAAGGATCTTAACATGCATAGGGTGTGTCAACACATCGTTTCCCGCATGTTAAACGAAGACCAAAATGCAATTCGAATGGAAATGGCGGGAGACTAAATCCTTCCTGTTGACACAGATCCTTCCTAACTGGGCAGAATTGTTACTGGAAACAAGAAATGATGTTTTTTTGCGATCTTCATTCAAGAGAGCATCGTCCAAACGTGGAAATCACCACAATCTCCGCGCAAGCAGAAATTCTACCAAAATCGCTCTAAAAAGATCATGCTAGAGGTTTTCTTCGATATTCAGGGCATTGTACCTCTGGAATGAAGGATGCACCATGAACAAAGGCCTCCTATACTTAAGTAGATGTCCTGAGTCGTTTGCGTGAGTCGATCCAAAAGGAGAGATCAAAATTGTGGGCTGAGCAGTCATGGGTGCTCTTACAAAATAACGTTCCTGCACACCAATCCCTCCTCGTCACCGACTTTCTTGCGAAAACAAGGCTTTCTTTTTCGCCTCATCCTCCTTACTCCCCTGATCTCACTCCCTGCGATTTTCGCTTATTTCTTGAACGAGCGTGTCGTTTGCAAGGTCATCGATTTTAATCTGCAAATGAAGTTAAAAGTGAAACGCAGGCTGAATTAAAGGACATGGCTAAAAATGGATTCCTGAAATATCTCGAAGACCTTTACAAGTGATGACTAAAGTGTGTTGTTGCTCAAGAGTCTTATTTCGAAGGAGAATGTATTTTAGCAATTTAATTGGTGATATTTTTTTAGGTTATAAGACTGAGTCCGGAAATTTTTGAATCCTACTTCGTACTTCAGCTATACGGGAACAGATAAAAAAGAATATATTATCATGATCACATTTAGGATTATTTTTGGTAACAGCAAAAAATAAATAAATCTCTTACTCCGCATTGCTATGGTAGTACCTTTCAACTTCAAACAAGCTGATAGATGTTTGTTTTTTTTTGCCTGATGTCATTTTATGAAGACAGAAGTGAATCTAGATCTATTGTTTAAAATCAGAACCAAAACAATTACTTGTTGAGTATCGCTTCCAAAGTGAAACTCTTCCAACTGACATGAAAAAAGAGAAATCGAACTGAAATAAACTTTTCTCTTGCTTCCTTTTCTTCAAACTCTTTCACCTCCGTTCTTCCCTTGCCTAAAGTTTTCTGATAAATGTCCAAGAAGCAAATAAATTTTCCAAGAAACAATCACAAAAAATAAGTAAATAAAAAATCAGAATGCTACTTATAATTACAGGAGTAGGCGAGGAAAAGTTGAGGTAAAAAAAAAAAAAAATTTTAAAAAAAGGAAAAGTTACACAAAATGTTTCGCAAGAGTTATTCAATAATTATTTAGCAATTTAAACTGTTTATTATCTATTCGTGATAACAGTAGCATTTTCTTTTCTTAAGCCTAATTAAAACTCTTTTTCACAGAGATTTCTTATACATTTCCATCGTTAAGAATTATATATGTGTATATAAAACCATTGAAATATTAAAATAAACATCTATAAAACAATAATAGAGCTTTATTAAAAACACACGTTTATTAAAAACAAAATAAAAACACTTGGAATATTTTAACTTTCGTTATTTTGAAGTTTTTAAAACTGTATAAAACATCATTCGAAAAATATTCCTAATTGTTATTCCAATTCGCATTATAATACATTGCAAAAAAACAAACAGAATATTTAAAAAAATCCTTAAACAAAAATCAAAGCAAACTTAAAAAGTTTTCAAAAATGTGGTTGATTCTTTTTACTTTAAAAAATATAAGTTAATTGTTATGAATTAAACAATAAAGCAGAGGTATATTTATTTTGGTATGGTTTCTTTTTTCATTTAAATAAAAATAAACTCTATGACCCGATAATATAAATTTTTTTTCCAATTATCTTCTAAAAAACCAGGGAAAAAAATTGTAAAATAATCTAATTCCTGAAAGTGAGAACTGATTTTACTGCTTAGAAACAAAACAAAACACACAGTATTTTATTCGATGGAACATTCGGCATTGATTAACTGTTTTTAATCTAGATCGCTAGAGGATAAAACTGGATTTATCCGGATTTGTGAACATAATACTGTTTAATGGATTGTGATTCGAAATGAGAACAGGGAAAGAATTTCTACGAGTTCTCGTAAATAGCTTTCATGGAATTTGATCCTTTAATGTTTCTCACACACGGAAACATGTGATAGAAACAAACAAACAAATTTAATCACAGCTCCAGTAAGTGAGCAGACTAATAAAAGAAAAAAGTATTTCTGTAAAAAGAATAGATTCATTAATTATTTCTGAGTTAAGTCCAAAATGTGCAGATGATGTTATTCGTTTTCTTGTAAATTCTAAATTCTTATCGTTTATATACATACGTAAATAATATCATGTGCTTATTCGGCAACTTTTTTACAATTATCGTCTGTTTTTTTCCTAACTCAACTGCTGTAGATTATTACGCTTCCTTTTTATTTACCAAGGTCAAAATGTTATTTTTTGTTCATTTTAATTATTTTATTATTTTCTTTTTTTTTATCACCTATAAAAATAATTTATCCAAATATAAAAAAAAAAAAAT
>BMAV01027625.1:28080-38642 GCA_019973955.1 Trichonephila inaurata madagascariensis
GCACATTTTTATTTTACTTAAAAAAGAGTAAAAACAGCTAAAGGGGTAGATAATTTTAAGTTTATTTCTGGGGGGGGGGGGGCAACTTCAGCAATTGATATGCAACACAGACTTCAAAATTTTATGAATTATTTTTTGTAAATAGTCTCAACTGAATGAAATATCTTTAATATAAACTAAATCAAACATTACTGTAATTTTCATTTTATTTAAAAAAAATTAGGCTACAGTTGGTAATATGACTCGACTTTATTCCCAGTACAATGCTTTATTTATTTACTTCAATTTTATTTATTATTATTTTATTTTATTATTATCCACATTTCCTGAAGAATTATTTTTTTTCTTTGATGCTCAAGCACTTGCGTTTTGACAATTTCCTGCTACATGAAACGTAGCTACCAGTACGACTGATCGACACTACAAATGAACAGAGACTAGTTCAAGGACATGAGACGACTCCACTGAGAGTAAAAGGGGATACCAAAGATGTTTATAGTGAACTGGACGATGGGGATTAAATATTGCACTTCTTGGATGAAACGCCCTGAATTACATTGCTCTCGGCGAACTAGGTACCTAATAAAACCAGTTCAAGATTTATGACCACCGTAAAAAGAGTTAAAAGAAAGAATAATTTGAAATGCCCAGAAATACTTCAAGAAAAAGGGAGAAAAAAAATTGAATCACAAGAGAAAAAGTTCGTTATACAGAAAATGAACTTCGCTACTGGGAGGTTATTTTACGAAGAAAATTGTGAAATGTTGTTGGTTCCAGGCAAAAGTTCGCTATATAGAAAAATTCGCAATATAGAGGTTCGTAATATGGAGGTTCGATTGTATAAATGCAAGTTGGCAAACGTTAGTTTGCAGGCTGTGATGAGAATTTCAAACAAGTAATATAAAAAAATAGTTTTTAAGTCAATTCCTACTTAGATCAACAACGAAAATTTTTTATTTTAGCTACTTTTTATTAAATAGTTACAATTAATATATATATGTATATACATAGGACATAATCAAAACATTAAGAGGTAATTAATTTTTTTGATTATCATTAAAGTATCGTATTGTCCTTTTAATTTCAGTCCAACTGAATGCTTTAACACGTGAGAAAAAAACCTTTTCAAGTTTTGTCACAAGTCGCCAAAATGGTCGCCAACGAAACTGTATTTGTAATTCTTTAAATAATTAGTTTTACTCCATTAATTTTTATTAATTATAATTAAATTATTGTATTGTCATCCAAAATGATCCTGTATATAAAATTTCAGCTTAATTCAGCGCTTTAAAATGTATTTTATTAACGATTGAACATTCCACCAAGATAAATAAATAAATATACAAATATATAAATAAATAAATATATAGACAGTGCGAGCTAATAGTGTAGGAATTAAAAAAAAAAAATTCACTCATGATTTAAAAAAATTTTTTTAGAAAAGTGTCCAGGATACATTTATGTCCCATTAAACCTATTCTAAAATTAATTTTCTTCCAGCAATAAATATAAAATTAGAGCAATAAATAAACTAAATAAAACAGTGATTCTCAACCACTGTGCCGCAGCAGTTTTGTGTGCCGCCAAAAATTCTTCAAGCGTGCTGCCAATTTTTTTTTAAAATTAGTTATACTTTGAGAAAAAAAAAAAATTCCGGAACCGAATTATTCAGTTGTGTGAAAGAAATTAACTCAGTGTACTCGAGGTATATTTCTTATCCTTTCGTGAATTGAAGTGTATTACAGATAAGAGAGAGTAAAGTTCTTTTAAAACTTATTTTATTGTTAATGTGTCGCAAAATTTTGAAATGGTTAAAAGTGTACCACAACTAAAATAAGGTTGAGAATCACTGAAACAAAACTATCAGTATTTTATTTAACTTATATTTATTGATTTTTATTCATTTTACAATATATTTCTTTTTGTGAGATGCAAAGTTAACTCTAATGAACACAATTATTTCAAAAAGGAGCGGCTTTCCGGTATTCTCCTCTTCCTGAATGTGGCCCTCTAGTCAAAACAATTGCTTCCCCTTAATCTTGAGATTTTTATTTAATTTCAACTATTAGTTCACAATCGCACTATATCTTGCTCACATTTTCAATGGTTAATAAAATACATTTTAAAGCGCTCAATTGAGCTGAAATTTTATATACACGATTATTTTGGATGACAATACGGAATTTAATTATGATTAACAAAAATTAATTGATTAAAACTAATTATTCAAAGAATTACAGGTATAGCCACGTTGGCATCATTTTTCGCTACCATTTTGGTGACTTGTGTCAAAACTTTAAAAGGTTTTTTCTTACATTTTAAAGTGCTCATTTGAGATGAAATTTTCTATACACGATTGTTTCGGGTGACATTACGATAATTTAATTATAATTAATTGACTGAAACGAATTATTTAAATACTTACAGATACAGTCACGCTGGCTTAATTTTTAGCGACTTGGGTCAAAACTTTAAAAAGAGTTTTTTCTCTCACGTTTCAAAGCATTCAGTGGAACTGAAATTTTGTATACACGATTGTTTTGGATAACGATACGATACTTGAACGATAATTAATAAAAATTAATTGCCACTTAATATTATGATTCTGTCATATTGTGACGGGCTCACGCGTCTTTTCTGTAACATAACCTCTGGGTTCTTTGACGGCCAAGATTAATGGCAAATCTTTTCCAACCCAAATCCAAGAAGTGAAATGCAATTGTAAATGCAAATAAGATAGCCTTTAAAAGAACAGAAGTTGTAGTAAGCGGGATGGCAATTTAGAGAAAGTTCTGTTTGGAAAAGATAGAAGTGTAATTTGACGGCCTACCAAAGATTAACGGATTCCTAGCCATTACTACAAGGTGCATACTATTGCACGCGTGCCTAACAGTCTCTCTGAAAGTGATTGAACCGTTGCGTGATTCAAGGTAGGACAGATTATTTGATATTAGAACTCGTAATATTATTATAATTGAAAGTAGGCGGTTAATATAATTATTTAGATAAGTGATCCAAGTTACGCGATCAGGTTTAGCTACAGCTACGTGTTTGGTTTATTCTCACTTAATATAAGTTTGTCCAATATATTAGAAATTTAAGTTAAACTCTTAATAAAGTCATACTAAGAAATCTAAAATGTCGATCCATTTTGAGAATCCCACACCTCTAATTCACGCTGACAACCAAAAATATGGTCGCCATAGAATGACCATATCACAATATGAATATACATATTTCTGTTAATTGTAATTATTTAAAAAAAAGTAACCAAAATAAAATTTTTCTCTTTTGACCAAAGTAGAAACAGAATTAATTTTTTTTTAATATATATTACTTGTTTATTGAAGAACAAACATTTTGTTGCAATTTTGCGCCATTATTTATTTTAACGGTGTACTTACGCCCATATTTTTAATTATTCGAATCTTAATTTTACAGAAATCCTCACGGTTAAATATGGTAATTACAATGCGTGAATTTTTTAAGTCTCATATCTTCGCCATGGGGTCACTAATTATAAAACACAGCCAGGTCTTTCATCAATAACTGATTTGAGTTGGTTGCCCTCTAGTAATATCATTTCAAAACAAACCATCCAATGTTTCTATTAAAAATAATAAACTTTATTCCTTCGTCATAAAACACTTTAAAAAAAAAAGATACCCATAAATAAATTTATTGCTAGCTGATGAATACTTCATCCCGATCGAATTTCTCCGCGCAATTTAATAGCCGCTCCACTGCAAGCTCATCCAGTGCAACGCCCTGCTTTTGTTGATAGATGATCCCAAGTAAACTCATTAAATCCCCAGTCCATACATGCACACATACGCCCACGCAATAGATTGGAACGGAGTCAATCGATAACCCCATCCCATCGGAATTTTTCTATAAATAATGCAAACACAAAACGACCTTTCGGCTCGGCCGGGGTTTTGGCAACGACTCAATGCTTGGGACAGAGTTACGATCGAAAATAAATAAAAGATTCAGGCGAGAGAAAGTAATTGGGGATATTCCGAGAAAAAAAAATGAGAGAGTAAATCTCAGGGCTTGATTTGTAATGAAAAGAATTGGTAAAAAGGGTGTTTAAATGTGTGGAATTTTTACACAGCGATAGCTTACATTTTTCGAGGCAAGTGAAAAAAAATGTTATCTAAACCAGTGGTCCCCAACCCCCGGAACAGTACCGTTTCATGGATCAAACGGTACCGGGCTGCCGAAAGAACATTGAATTATTTCCATTTTATTTACTGCGATGTATTTCTCTCCGGTTTGTACGTCTTCTCATGGAAATTACTTAAAATTCCATGTTAATTCACTTGATATTCATTTTTTGGTGTACAGTAGAACGTCGTTTATCCGAACGTTTATTATCCAGAGCGTCAAATATCCGGACCAGTTTTTTTTTTTTTGTCAACTACATGTACTGTACTTGAATACGTTTTCGTACAATGCAATGCTCAACAGTTGTTTCGCGTGAGGCCAAAAGTGACAGGAAAACACAAGGTCAGGGATATTTGGGGAATTTCAGTTGTGTGATTTGGTAAACATCTGCGCGGAATATTAGGTTAGTTTATTTATAAGTGAGGGGGTGTTTTCGAGCTCTTTTGTTGAGTTGTGAACTTCTATGGTTTCGAATTCAAAACGGATGCGCAACGTCTTGAACATAGAGACAAAACTTGAAGTATAGAACCGTCTCGCGAAAGTCCCCCCCAAACAACAGAAAAACAGAAGATTTAGTGTGTTTTTTCCTATCTTCGGGAGGGGCATTAAACGTGTATTTCAATGCAATTAAATCTTTATACTAAATATACAGGACAAAATAATGATTTATAATACTCGCAACACTCATTTACTTATAGACTATATCAAAGTTGACAATTTCTACAGTCCCAACACCCAGTCAGGAATATCCAAATGAATTAATAATGTTATTTATTTAAATTTAATCAAAAATAAAAACGGATCAAATTTTATTTTATATTAAACTTTGCCAGGACACCCTGACATTGTTCCCTAAATCAACTGTAATTTTCCACGGACCCCTTGTATAATACATGGGACCTCTGGAGGTTCGTAGAGACCACTTTCGGAACCACTGTTTTAGAATGTAACACTAATAAACATGGACTAACCCAGAAAGATTTGAATTCAACTGCATTGAAGTTTGAAAAAAAATGTCTATTGGATCTAAAATGTCTAGGGATCGCGACAAAACTGTTCACAAGAGGGGGGTCGAAAATTAAAATAGTTCACACAACACTAGTGTGGAGTAATGGGAGCTGTAGTAAGTTGATGGCAATTTCCTGATACATAATTAAGGTGACCAACCGTCCTCCTTTAGGGAGGACAGTCCTCTTTTTTTATAGATTCTGTCCTTCTTCGAAAAGTGTCGTCCTTTTTGTCCCCCCTTTCAATATTTTAACACTGATCTGTTAATCTCTGTATTCAGAGATGAACCAAACATGTTTCCAAAATGTCCAAGAATGGTCTGAAACAATTACCACAGGAAATAACAGTTTTCATTGATATTTTTTGACTTTGTGGCAAGCAAATTTGTCGAAAGAAATGCCTACAGGGCCGATCCTAGCAGGTGGGCAGCGCGTGCACCGCACACGGGTGGCCAACACAAGGGGCGGCCGCTTATAGTTTTGTTAATAAAGCAAAAATTTTACGAATTTCCCAAAATGAAAGTTATAATAAAACTGATAAATATGCTACATTTTTCATAGTTATTGTAAAATCAAAGCGAGTCCCGATTTACCGATATTGAAAGTGAAGAACAACAAAAGATTCTATTTTATGAAAATTATAAATGTTGGTGCACAGTGTATTGGTCCATTATCAATTAATGTCCACTCTTTACATACATTTTTGATAGCAAAATTCGTGGCAGAACCAGCAATACCGCAATAGAAAATGTTTTCTTTCTTATCAGCGGTACTGGTGATGCATTGTGGACTGATGCTTTACAAAGGGGTCTCGAAAACGATTTTTGCGAAAGTTGCTTGACGAAAATATTTAATATGGTTAATATTACACAAGATATAGAAGTGTTTAAAAATTCAATATGCATTGGGGGAGTTGAAAGTTTTCAATTTAATAATAGCCTTATAATTTAAAAAAGCGAAATAGAGGACAGAAGTGATTTTGGTATCTATTTGCATTTTTATTAAACTTTTATTTTTTACTCTTATACAGGTAGATGAGTTTATAACGTCAATTCTAAGTATTAGTCAAAATATGAAAAATTGTCTAGAGGGGCGGCACATTAGGTCTTTGCACGAAGGCAGCCGTCGCCCCAGGATCGGTCCTGAATGCTTGATATTAAAATCGACGAAAATTGTCTGTTTGATGTAGAAAGAAGACTGAATGTATATTTAAATTCTAATAAATTTGAACAATTGGAAAATCAACATGATGAGAAACTGGTAAAAGATGGGTGAAATTACTTAAACCATTTCAAAAATGAACACATTCTATATGAAAATCTATTTCTTCTTGTTGAATTTACGTTGTGCTGCTCTGGAACTAATGTAGCAGTTGAAAGAGGTTTTTTTTCAGTTGGTAATGATTTTTGTGAAGTGACTATGAGCAATCAAAATTGAATGTTAATATTTTAGCTACAGTGCTTACCGTAAAATTCAGTATGAAGGATATTTTTTTGCCCGAATTTTCCGATGTTTTACAAAATGAAACTTTGACAAAAAATTCACACAATGGAAAAATACTCGTTTAAGATAATAATTGAAAAGAATGGAAGCATAATTAGCGTATTTTTACTTGAATTAATAAAACGTTTCATATATTTTAGTTGTCATTTTTTCTTAAATTTCTCGTCCTCCTTTTCATTGTAAAAAAAAATGGTCACCTTAGCATAATAATCCTTTATAAGCAATTAGGATATTGTTTAGAATGTTTCGCATTTATAATGCTTTACATTATAAACCGTAACTAGTGTTCTATTAACTACTCTGCTGTGTTTAAGAGAATGAATGGGTTGCCAGCTCAGGTGTCGTCCTCATCAATTAACTGAAATACCAAGTTTACGAAATCCATTACCGAAGGATTTTGTGTCACTTCAAGTTCTACACTAATTTAAACCAACCACTCGTGAGGTTTAAGTGCCGAAGTAACCAGATAGCAAGATTTCGAGTTTTGATTCAATGGGGATCTTATCTTGTTTCCATTAAAAGCTGTTCTGTAGAATATCGACCGGAGGAATGGCGGTACTAATGGTACAACAGGGAAGAGAGGCTTACGATTTAAAATTAAGTCTTTTATTAATAGTTCACTGAGTAGTTTCGCGCTTTGTAGTTCATTTCAAAAAGACTAAAGGAAATTGAATTAGCCCTTCACTGCGACATCTGTCCTGATTAATGGCAGAAATTGATATTTAAACCACGCTTATTTAAGCACAGTCCCTTCATTAATTTCACCATCCCCTCTCGCACATACAAATACAGTTTTAAAAAACAAGTACGACATCAGTAAACATCAACAACAAATTCAAACTAAAATCAAGATTTAAAAAAAAAGCGAATTACAATGTGAATAAGCAAGGCCAATATTTGCAAGCGGAAGTGTACATGTTTTTTCTTTTATATTTCATTTACTATTAAATGGCAACAGCATTTATTCGATTCCCAAAATCAAATATAAGAAAAGTATAATATGGTTGTAATTATTAACTTATATTGCCGGTCTAAAAGATTAGTTTTTCTGAAAAAGCTTTTGGCCATGGTAACCTAGTGATTATTGTCATGAATTCATGGGCAGAGCGTCATGATTTCGAGCCTTAGTGCTATTGAAAACACGCCATATAGAAAGGCTGATGCACGTTAAATCTATAGAGTTTCTAAGTCCTTTTGCTGGCGCGATGTGATAGTTTGAAGAGGAGGCTGCCAACTCAGGAGTCGTCCTCTTCATTCGATCGATATTGAAAATTACGAGGTCCGTCACTAATAATTTTCGAGGGAGCACGCTCGAATATAAAATTCTTTATCTTCGGTCCCGGCTATCTGAGGCTCTGACGAACCATGTTCTCGTGCTCTGGTTCACTACACATATTTTTTACACTAAAATTTTACGCCACAAATTAAATGGCTAGGACTAATAGAAAAAGAATTTTGTAAAAATAAATGACATGGTAATTCTGAAAAAAGACAATTTGTAACTGGCCTCTTGGTAGAATTCTTGAAGTGTATTATGGGGAAGATAATAAAATAAGAGTAGTGTTTGTGAAAACTAAAAATGGAATTTTTAAACGTTGTATAACTTAACTTTGTATTTTACCTTTTTCAAGTGAATAACGTATGTGAAAATTTCAAATTTGTGATTTTTCGTTTCAATTTTGTGTATTTGAGTGCTTTACCATTTTATGTATCGAACGACATTACTTTTAATGTGTATTAGTGTTTTATGTATTGTGTATTAGTGTTTTTTGTATTGTATATTATTGTGTTATTTGTAAATTGTTGAATGTGTCATGCAACCCGGAGGTGGATGTTCAGTCCCACAACAACAAGAGAATATTTGTCGCGATAGGGCTCTAGTGTGTGTAGAGGCAGTGTATGTGTAAACTTCGTGAGAGTAAGAGCATATGGAGCACGCTCGAATAAAATTCTTTTTCTATTAGTCCTAGCCATTTAATTTGTGGTTTGTAAACAATATGTGTAGTGAACCAGAGCGCGAACAATAATTAAATAAACGAGTGATTATAGTTATTCCGGAAAAACACCCATTGTAGCACTTGCAAACGATTTTAAAGAGTGAATATTTGATCATTATTTTTTTATAATTATTTCACCGATAAAACAAAACAAGAATATTCCTTCGATTGAAATAATGCAAAAATTGAATCATTTTTGAAAATTTATCAATAGCAGCTAAAAAATTCTATCGTTTAATTCACTTCCCAACAGTTGTACAGTTGTTTTACTGATAAATTTCAGCATAGTTTCACATTTTAATAATATATAAATTCTATTCCAAGAGCTTTAAATTTGACATTTTTAATTTGTACAGATTGAAAAATAATAATCAGTAAATTATATATAAGTAGCAAATGTTGGTCAAGAAATACATATGTACAGCAAATACTAATATCAGTGAGTGAGTGAGTGAATATTAACGTCGCTCTGTTCAGCTACACGAGGGCTTTTGGTGCCGGACCACGTAATTTTGAACCATCATCAAGTGACGTGGACGACACCTGAGCTGGCACCCCCCTCTCCTAACTATCACACCACACCAACGGGAGGACGTTTCAGCTCTCGACAGATTTAGCGTGCATCGCTGCCCTACACGGTGGGTCTTTAGTGGTACTAGGCTCGAACTCGTGACAAAGCCAGCCACGATCTGATACTTATTCCACTCGGCTACCGCGGCCACATACTAATATCAGATCCAATGCAAGTTTATCCATTGGATGCTTAAGGTGGGCGCCCAGGGCCCCGGGCTCCAGAAGGGCCCAGATAAACTAGATTTAACCGGATCCCTTCTTGGATCCACCAGTACCAAGGGGTCCCATAGGTCTTCTGCATCCAGGGTCCGAAATGAGTTTAAACCGGCACTGTTCAGATCAACCAACTTTTAGAGTTAAAATTACATAGCATTCATTATTTCCACAAAGAAAAGATAGCTGCATACATCATTTCCATTTTCTTTCCATCTTCTTTTAATTTAAATATTCTATGAACAAGTGCATGAAGGGGAAAAAATTTAATATAACGAAGCTTCTTATAAGGGAGTTAGAGAAAATTTATAGTAAAATATTGAACTACAGAAAATCAACTTAAAATTAGTTTGACACAACACTATACTATAGAACAGGGGTGGCGAATATTTATGGATCAACGTGCCATTTTTTCTAAAGAAGTGTTTAATGAGGTATAGACGTGCCCTCAAATAATTTGGCTTGTGATTATTGGGAAAATAATACAACTAAATACTAACAACAGAAAACTCTTATTTACAACGAAAAAATACGTTTTGCACTGAATAGTTATAAATGTTTTAGTTATACGTGTAATTCAAATTAAAGAGAGTAAGATTAGTGTGACTTCTGTTGTGCAGATTGTGTGGGTGACAAATAACTTATATTAGGGTTGTAAGATGTTACTTTTTGTAGAATACATGCTGAATTAGAATCATCTGCCGAACGGTTTCTAAGCAATTATTTTTGTTGTGGTTCACTTTTTTTGACAAGAGGGTTTATGTGATTTGTTTCAAAATACCGTTTTACCGACGATGTTCTGCATACCACTATTCCAGAACATAAAACACACACAGCTTTTTCGCCTTTGCTCTCTTTCTGGATCCACCAAATATAAAATTCTTCTCCATCACTCTTCCTATCTTGCACTTTTTGTTTTTTTTGCTGAACTAGCCATGCTAAATAACAGTTAAAAATCGTAAATATAACACAGATTAACTTTAAAATACAGTTTTGTCAATGAAATTGACTATGCTAAGCATAGACAAACTTTACATCATAAGCAATTGTAAGCAGCTACGACGTAACTAAGGCAAGAGAATAACAAACGAGTGTGGGG
>BMAV01027625.1:38742-62076 GCA_019973955.1 Trichonephila inaurata madagascariensis
CAATTGTAGTCTACGACGTAACTAAGGCAAGAGAATAACAAACGAGTATGCTTCCCCCCTTCCGTCCGATCTCTCGCGTTTGTTCGCAATACTTCATAGTGAACTTTGAAATAAAATACAAACCCTTTTGATCATTGGCGTGCCCAAAATATTGTGTCGCGTGCCATCAATGACACGCGTGCCACTTGTTCGCCACATCACTATAGAATATAAGTTAACTAATGCCAGCTGTAATTAATCATCATTCGAATGTACCTAAAAATCCGGCGTCTAACGCACACCTATACTTTCAAGCTGCATTTTTTAATTTTTAAGTATATTCGCCATATAAACGCGCACTCTCTTTTTACGAAGAAATCTGAAATGTTAGAATACAATGCTTTCTATGTTTTGAAGTAATTTATTGTAGGTATTATCCCAGGCTTTGGAAAAAATAATATACTTCTGGAGCTACAACTCTTTTAGTTCATAAGGCATGCCCCATTTCTTTTAAATAAACAGTATTTTGATATGTGTAGTAGTAAACAAAAATTTATGTGCTCATAGCTTTTTACTATTTTTAAAGCTCTAATTTTTATACCCGGCGTATAACGGGCACCTGTAAATTTCGATTTTATTTTTTGGGTTAAAAGTGCACGTTATACGCCGGATTTTACGGTAGTATATATAAATTGAGAAGTTATGGTATGTCTTGAATTACGCGTTCAACTGCAAAATTGCTCCGTTATTTATTGGTCATTATAATAGGCTGAATTCATGACGGTCACATGACAAATAGTCATGTGTACTCCATTGAAGTCCAAACTGACATTAGACTTATACTTGTTGTTATACTTGCAAACTTTAGATAAAATTTCAGATTTGTTACATGGATAAAGATTCTTCAAAATTAAAAAAAAATAATAATTTTATTATACGTGTTCTTTAAAATCAAGCGCATTTCATTTACCAATGTACATTATTGTCGACAAATATAAACCTTTTGAAAGAATTAGCAAAAAAAAAAAAGTTGGCAACAACGAAGCGCATAAACTGATTGGTTGGAAACACATCTTTACAGTTAAATGTGACTTCAACGTCATAAAAATTTATGAACCGATTTGGCCGAAAAACACGTATTTGTAGTTATTATGAGACTATGACGTCTCATAAATTAAGTCATTGAAGTAACCAGGATTTTAAAAAAGCGCATAAATGGATAAAATTGCTTTAAGGACATTTTGACAAAAAAAAAAAAAAAAAAAAAAAAAATAAATAAAAAAAAATATTTCGGCAAAAAATTAACTTAGAATAGCCTTTTTTCAAAATGTTCTCCTTTTGTGAAAAACACTTCTATTATAATAATATTTTGCCTATATATAGCTCAGACCTCTGTACAGAGGCCCAACTATGATTTTTGAAAAATTCACATTATTTTCAGAGTTACAACCAATTGAAATAATATTCGGCGTTTTTTTTTCTAAAAACTTCTCTCCTCTGTTGTCGTAAAACATGAATAAACCCACTTCTAAGTTATATATTTCAAAAATTCTAGTTGAGCCTCTGTACAGAGGTCTGAGCTATATACAGGCAAAATATTTATTATAACAGAAGCATTTTTCACAAAAGGAGAATATTTTGAAAATGGGTCATTCTATGTCCATTTTTTGTCAAAATATTGTACTTAATTTTTTATTGTAATACTATTCTTAAAACAATTTTATATACATTTTCTAATCTAAGTGACACTAAACATCATAAATATTATCCATTTATACGCTTTTGCAAAATCACTGTTCCGAACGTAGTCGGATACCTTTTAATAAACAATAATAAATGAATTATCAGCGTATTAAATGCATAATTATTACACACATAGATGTCAAGTGAAGGAAGGTAGAAAAAGATAATGATTGGTTTTGGAAGGAGACCTGAAAATAAGGAAAGACCCCAGAGGGATTCCTGTGCTCTGTCACACGTGTTTACCAAAGACGATAAACCCCATGATTAGCAGGAAATATAACTCAAGTATAGGGTCGTAAATCTCGTCCTCGCTCGAAGACGGGAAGTTCTTGAAGAGTGTTATTCTTTCTCAAGTAAGAATAAAATTAACAGCCCCATTCAAGTTTCCACCTGTTAAAAATTTGTTTCTTGAGTCTTATGTTACCAAAAAGCTTAAGAGAGAAAAAAATTACACAATCTACTTTTTTTAAAAATTAATATTATTTGAAGAATTAAAACCAGTGTTTTCTTTAAGAATGTATGACTAGGGTTATACAGCATTTAACAATACTTTCCAATGTATTTTTTTTTAATCTCTGTTATGTATGTTCAAAACTAAGAGAAATATGATTTTACATTAGGCTTGGCACATAACTAAAAGTATTTTGGTGTTTAGCCAATTTTAATTCATACTTATAATTGACATAATGCTTAGAGCTGTATTTAAAATTTATTATACATATTTAATTATTAATACGTTTTCATACATATTTGTTGGTTCACACAAGATGATAGCTCACACACACACAGTTAACTCAAAATGAAGTACTCTCAAGAGTCTTACTCAGTTGTTGTGGACTGTAGTTTATTTACTCTGTTGATCAGCACGCTCGTTCAACTCCTTACTCATAGGAGTCTTAGTTTACACTGAATGGTTTGACACCCTGGGAGCTCTACATTTACACTGAACACATATATAAGTGTGTTTAGTTAGTTACAACATTATTTAACGGACTTTCTTGGATAAGGCATGTGTTCTTTTGTAATGTTTATTACAGGTTATTAAAGCACATGTATGAAATATTGATAAATTACGTGACCAATATTATTACATCAAAAAATTCTCGCTACAGGCGAGACCATTAAGAACGCTTATAAGCCGTTACAGAAAAATACGTTACGAAAGGCATCGTGTCTAAGCCATTCTCGGTTGTGATGATTTCTGCCAATCCAGTGGCGTAATCTGTGTAAGCCACTATGGCAGTGATTTGTTATTAAACACTCAAGGGACCCATGGTTAGAACTCTAGTTCCCTTATCCACACATATGTTTATATATACGAGGGGTGATCCAAATAAAAGGTAACAAGTCAATTAAAGAAATATTTATTAGCAATAGAAGGAAAATACACAAGGGAATTAAGAGGCATACGTGCCTATCACTTTTCGACATAATCACCACGTCTATTTATTCATTTATCAGAATGCAGAACCAACTTGTTTAACCCGTCTTGGTAGAAATCAGGTCCCTGTCCATTGAGTCAGGTCTCGGCGGATGTTTTCACAGCACTGTCTGAAGAGAACCAAAACGATATGCCGCACACTACCATAGCTCAGTACCAGCTCTGACGAGATTTCACGCAGTTATCCGTCGATCATTTTGAATCATTTCTTCACAGCTCGTGCCGTGTTGGTTTATGTCGTTGAAGAAGGTTTATGTCGTTATGCCGCTCCCTGCCATATTGAGGTTTTCGACATCCTGTCTACTTGATTGAAAAGAGAGACACCATTTCGCTACATGTTGTCTGCTCATTGCTTCTTCACCGAAAACTTCCACGATTTGACTGTGAATGTCAGATGCAGACACATTCTTTACCCGTAATAATCGAATCACGGCTCGCACTTCCAAACGAGACCAATTTTCTACGCGTCATACCATTTCAATCATCCTGAACCGTCTAGGAACTTCCACTACCTACCCGCATACCAGCTATATGACAAGTAGCGCCATATGTCTCCACTCTGGGAGGGGGGAGGAATTATCTACAATATGCAGTTTTCAAATGCTGCGGCTTGTAACCATTTTTTCTGATCATCCCTCGTATATATATTATGTGTGTGAGTAATGAATACTGCGTCAGGATTAGGATTAATATCCTAATAATTCCTGAAATAGTCCTCTAAATATGAATACTACTTTATAATACGCATTTATTCGCAGCGGCATTTTTCAGTAGTTCAATATCAAAACAAGATTACCTAGAAGAAGCTTTACGTTTTATAATATCAAACATTCATTCAATATTAGATTTTTTACGTAAACAGAAGCATGCACATCCATTTTATAAAAAAATAATACAAAACATTACTTTTTCATGGATATAAATCTGTATTTGGTGTGTATATGAGTATTTTCTTATCAAGGAATTGCTTTCAAAGAAATTTTCTGGACGGTATATTGAAAAAGTATTGAATTCGCAATTTTATTGCATTTACTTCTTTATTTTAGGTCAAAGAAATGCTTGTACTGTAATACCTCGATTTACGTTACTGTGACTTACGAGAACAAGGAGTTACGCGATTTTCAAATCTCGTGAATTCGTCCTTTTGTTTGAGGGGAAAAAATGAATAAATAAATAAAAATAAAAAATGGTAAAATTGGTAATGTGATTGAAGTGGTTGTCAATCTTGCCAGGCAAATAAATTTAAAAGTGGATAGTGATGCGTTTAAGAACTGCTGGATTCCCACAATAGGGAGCTGACAATTGATGAGCTCGTAGAAATGCATGAGCAAGACATTGAAGAACTAGTCTTTAGGCCTAGATCAATCAGAAGATTGAATGACGATTGGGAGTTTGACAGAAGGCCTCACTTCAATTGAGAAAGGATTACAAATATATATTAGAAAATATAGATTCCAACGATGAGTGTATTTTTTCAACAACAAAAGACATAAAAAAAATTATTAACATGGTGCGAGAAATTTTACCAAAAAAAATCTTGGAGCTACTAGACTACTTTGTTGGATTTCTAGACTTCTTCTACATCAAAATAATTTAGGTTTGGGATTTTGTATTTGTGTTTTTTAAGATTTTACTAAACATTTTTTCCCTAAATTATTATTTTCCTTCGTCTCCGGTCCCAACTAAAAATAATTTATATGTATTTATATGCTAAATCATACCCCGCGGTTATCATTCAGTCCAACGTATCGCTAAGTTCGGGGTATTATTCATTGAGTAGAGATCCACTATAAGATGGGTTTTGTGAAAATCGCTTCCTAAGTGGCGTTGCGAGGTATTAAGGGGCATTATAGATAATTATTTCCATTTTTAAACTATTAGACGTACATTCTTTAAATTTGATAAGCATATTCCTTTCATTGTGAAGAGATCCGCTACAAAATAGGTTTGGGGGAAATTGACCCCCAAGGGGCACAGAGGGGGATAAAGTGGCGTAATAGATAAATATTTCCGTTTTTCAACTATTAGACCCACCTGCTTGAAAATTAGAAGGTATGTTCCTTTCATGGAATAGAGTTTCTCTAACAAAGAGTTTTGCGAAAACCAACCCCCAAAGAAGTGGGGCTGCGAGGGGGTAAGGAGAGTAATAAAAATTCTCCTTTTCGAACTTCTAGGACCATAATAATAAAATTTGGTTTGCATGTTTCTTTTGTTGAATTGGAATCCAGTAAGAATGCTCTCAACGCAGTTACGAGGCGTATTGATGATAAAAATTCCGTTTTTGCTCTGTTAGATTTAGACTTGAAATTTAGCACGCATATTTATTTTACGGAGTAGAGATCCACTGAAAGTTGCTTTGGCGGAAATCCACTTGATTATTGGGTTAAGTGAGCTCAAAAAATCTTTCTACTTCTATTTTAGATATTAATAGAAATTATATAATTTATGTCCTTTTTATATCAAGAGGCGATAGTTACAGCTATAAATATATTTTTCAGTACAATCGAATTCTTAATGCAAGATATCAACAATTTGTATGTATGTAAACAGTATATAATACCCAGTGAAGCGGGTGGGTAACGGCTAGTTACTGTATATTCAAGAAAGGTATAAGTTAAAAAAATTACTTGAGTTTTTTAACGTGCTCCGTGGAAATTAGAGCTGCGACCTCATGGCTGACGTTGTTTCTGTCGATTTATGAATCCGAGTTCTGGTGCCATTAAATATTCGCCTTGTAGAGAGACTGATGCTTCTTAAATCTGTTCAGGAACAAAGTACTCACGTTGGGTGGTGAGGGGGTTTGATGAGAAAGGGGGCACCTCAGATGTCATTTTCGTCACTTGACAGAAGTTCAAAATTACGAGCTCCTTCACAAATAGCCCTGGTGTTGTTTTAAAGCGCGCTGTTAATAAACGTTCAATTCAGAATGACTTTGTACCGTTCCTTTTGCATTTTGAAACATAAAAAAACATCAAATAAAATGCAGCAATCATTTGTTTAAAACAGGTGTGTCCAACCCAAATGACCTAGCGGGCCACTTCAGAAAAAAATTATGATCTCGCGGGCCGCACATAAAAATATGTACCTTTATATCAGATTTGGAAACAAAAAAACATTCATTGAGTGAAAATTTAAAACAGAATGAATTATTATTATTGTATTCATTATTTTTCATGTATATAGGCATAGATAATATAATGATGTTTATATAATATAATAATGCAATGATCAAATAATGTTTAAAATATTACAGTTGCCATTTTCTTAAAAATTACGGTGTTCGTATTGAATTGATTTTTCGTTACTCATTGTTGAAATTTGATAGTGCTGTCATTCGCGCGCAAACGATTAAGTATATACATTGTCCTTTATCTTAACCGTCATGAACATTTTTTTTAAAACTTTCTAAAGGACATTTCTATTATGAAAATGGATTTATTTTAAAACAAGAACAGGTAACAGGCAAATACATTGTAGACATATATATATAAATTTCCCCTCAAACAAATTTCAAAATAAAAAAATTGTAAAAATCTGATATTTAAAATTTTTTTTAAAAGAAATTGCGGGCCGCATGAGGCCAACGTGTTGGACACCACTGGTTTAAAAGATGAATCAGTCGGCTAGGTGGCGTTTCTGGTTTGTCGCTGGCCTTCTGCACTCGACCCCAGTCCAAGTCGGTGGATTTTCATGATGCAGAAAATCGACAGCGGTCATGTCGTATGATTATACGGCATGAAAAATATCCCTTGAGTTCCTGTTTGGCTTGGGTGCTCTCGTCAAAATTAAAATTCTAAGTACGGTTTCACATGGCCAGAATCCAAGTGCCTCCCTCTGGGGAGGAAACTGGGCGTCAAAATTACTTCCGGTAATTGGTATAGCCTACATGGTGCATAACTAAAAAGTGATACCAGCTGCTGGAGAATGTACTAGGTCTGAAAAGGTTAAATACCATACCAGTGCTCGGTCCCATAAGAGAAGAAGATGATGAGAGAAATTATGTTTCCCATAATCCATCCCACCTCCCCCCACCCCAAAAGAAAATTCGGAAAAGCGGCATGAAATTTAAAATTAATTACCGGGAAATTATATTGCTTGCTGGAAGACATGAGGGTTATGTTATATGATGTAAGACAGATACGCTATAATATCGTATCTATCTTATCCAAAGATAGGAAAAAACCAAAGTGAGGGAAAAAACCTGATTTATCCAAACTGTATTACACTTTTCCCTGAGGTACAAAGTCTTACGCTTATATTTTTTTAAAATTCGCAAAGAAGATTTATACTTGAAGTAAAAACAATCGTAAAAACAGAACTGTTGTTATAGTACAACCGGATCAAAGTCAACTTTTTTTTCTTGAATTTTTCGAACAAAACAATCGCTTTTTATCATTTACAGAAAAATATACCTTCTTTAGAATATCTGTTGATATCTCATGGTTTACCAGAACTGATATATAACCCAAATAATACGTTATTAAAAAAAAAAAGAAAAGAAAAAAAAATCTTAAGATGTTTCCTTTTTTTTATTTTCTGCAGACGCAAACAACTAAACACAACTGCAAAATAGAAAAACTGAATTTTATTTATAACGGTTATAAGTGAAAGAAAAACAACGCATGGTATATTATATCGATGCAAAAGATTTCGGTAACAGAAACTGCAATATCGATGATCATCTGGATTGATTTATTGATTGAATATTAACTTCGCACTGTTCAGCTACACGAGGGCTTTTGGCGACGGACCACGTAATTTTGAACCATGGTCAAGTGACGTGGACGATACCTGAGCTGGCACCTCCTCTCCTAACTACCACACCACACCAATGGGAGGACGTTTCAGCTCTCGACAGATTTAACGTGCATCGCTGCCCTACACGGCGGGTCTTTAGTGGTACTGGGCTCGAACTCGTGACAAGGCAAGCCACGGTCCGATACCTATACCACTCAGCTACCGCGGCCACATGATCATCTGAAACTTGTGCAACATTTCAAACTGCCGGAATTTTACTTCCTGTCCATTGTGTGGATTATAAAGAATGTGTTATGCCGGGCTAGAGTGAGGGAAAAGAAACATGTCTTAAATCGAAAATAAGTGGAACAAATTTCGAAAAAGGGAAACGTAATGAAATAATTTTAGAAATCACTCACACACATTGCGCGTGTACAAACACACACAGAGAAATGCTGGCGTCATGAGAGAAAGAGAAAGCCTGTGCAACGCCGAGCCATGCAGCTAGTAAACAATAAAATCGGTTGAAAAATTGAATTTAACGTTAAAAGTTTTTCCATATGTGTAATCTTTATTATTTTCTGTGTGCTTCAAAAGAGTGAGAGTTGTATCTCATGTAACTATATTCCCCTGACAATAATACCTCAAATTAAGAACTAAATTGCTTCTTTACAAAAGTCTTAGATCTGTCTTGACTTATGTATCAGATACTTGGCCATTAACTTTACGTGGTGAGGAAGCTTTGGGAATTTTCGAGAGAAAGATCTTACGCTGCATTCTTGGCGGGATCCAAGTGAATGGATCACGGAGAAAAAAAATCTAACTTAGAAGTTTACAAAATTTACAAATAACCTGATCTTGTAAAATTTGTCAAGTTACAGAGACTTAAATGGGCTGGTCATCTGGCTAGAATGAATGAAGAGACCGTTTTTGCAAGAAAATCTTTCTGGCAAAGCGCATGGGAATGACTCCCGTAAGTTGAATTGACTGTATCGAAAAAGACCTAAATATTTTAAAGGTCAAAAACTGGAAAACAGTTGCCAAAAGTAGAAATGCCTGGAGAAAACATCTGGAGAAGGCCAGGCCCACCCAGGGCTGTCGAGACATTGAAGTAGAACATTGATATACTTTGACTCCGAAAGCAATAATCACTATAGCTAGTACACATGAGTCAACGAATCGTGTAACATGGTTACATAAATAAAGTGGCAAAGTTCGGTTGGATATTTAATTATTTCACATTTAAATAACACCGAAATATTCATCAATAAAACGATAATGAATACCGAAAAATAATAATTGTTTTTCATTTTAAAATATTCTTTCTGCCGCCCATCCGGTATAGTGGTTAGAGACGCTAACTGCAGTGCCGTCGAGCCTGGGTTCGAATCTCGGAGAAGGCATGGATGTGTGTTAATGTATAGCGCCTTCGCGGCATAGGGGTACCCTAATAGCCGTCGAGACGCAAGTCCTCTCGTGAGGTTGGTGGAAGGCCCCTGACCACCTTCAGGGTGTTCTCCCTAAAAATTGGGGTGGAACCAAGCAAAATCGTACTGTCACCTGCATGGTGCTCAAAGCTAACGACAGGCGTAAAAATCTAGCCCTTCATCACGATGAATTTCGTGAACCTTGATCTGATCTTACTGTCGATCAGGTGGCATAAGTAACAACAACAATAAATATTCTTTCTAATGGAGCTGCGGATTGGTATTTACCATTGCAGACCTAGCACATTCTCCGGGAGCAGGTATCACTTTTTACTGCAGCACTATACAGGCGGATATTAATTGCTACAATGTAATATTGAAGTCCAGTTTCCTCCACAGAGGAAGTCACCTGTGCTCTGACGATGAGAAATTTTACTGGGAAATGTCGAGAGAACCCAATCTAAAATAGGCACTTTAGGGGCTTTAACATTCCGCATAATGATGCGACATGAACGCTATCAGTTTTATGCATCATGAATAACCACCGACTTGGACTAGGTTTGAACCCTCAAACTTGGTCGCAGAAGGCCAGCCCCGGCCAACTACGCCAAGTCAGCAACACTTGAAATGTATATAGTAACAGCCAAAATTGTGGACTAAAAGGTGGGTATCGACTCCAAAGGTGATAACAGTGCCATCCACGGGCATCGAGAAAAAACTACGGGAAAAAATGTCTCGGTGGTAAAAAATTTGCTAAAAATGAAGAGATGTAATTTGCGGTTGTTGGCTATTTGAAGGGCATCGAATATACAATATTAGTTTTTAAATTTTTGCAATACACGAAAGTACAAATTCTTAATTTTAAAGTGATATTTCCTTTGAAGTTGTGAAAATATCATAGAAAATCTCATATCAAGTAATATGTTTGTTTAAATACATACGTATTAGTTCATTAAATGACCTAAGATAAGAGGAAATTATATACAGTTTAAAAAGCTTGGATGTGTTTTTTTCCTTCTTTTCTTTGATTCAAAGACATTTTATTTCTTATTTTTAAGTAAAAATTATCGTAGAGTTGCTTCAATTATTGCGAATTGAAGTTTCTTAAATTTTCTTTCATTTTTCTAAAAATCATTTCGTCACATTTCATTACAAAACAATTTATCATTATTCAGAAAACCTAGATATATTCCATAAAAAGTGTATTTTTTAACTTTCTCTCTCTCTTTTTTTTTACCTAAAATAGCGATTTTTGGAAGAAATGTAGTCTTATTTAATTTTTAACTCCCAATATTATAGTATAGAAAGTAACACATTTTAATGTACAACTCCAGTTTATCCATATACATCTAGTTTAACATTTACTTAAATAAACTTCAACACATATAATATACACTTATATTTTTTTGTTGTTGTAAAATTGGCTTTGTTATTCAAAGAACTTATCAAATTTTCATGGAATTACCATTGTTAATATATAGTTATGTACATTGCTTACAAACACTCTAATTAATACTATTACTTAAGCACCTTAGGAACCTGAAGAACTCTTTTCTTAGAATTAAAAGCTATTCTGCATTTTAGTTACATCAGTGCATATATCAGCACATTTTAGTTATTTGATTGATTTCCATCTCTAATATTTTCCTTCCCTTTATTTAAAAAAAATGGTAAGCAAAACAATTTCCTTTTTGTCTTGATTAAAACAACAGGTTTTTCCATATTAACTTATAAAAAAAGGAAATTAAAGAATTATTTGCTTATTTCTGGATTTATTTAGAATTTCTGTATATTTTAACAAAACCTATGCATTCATTACGACCTTACTTTGAAAAACCTGGTAAAAAAAATTCTACTTAATTTTCTTAGCAAGAATACCACTGAATGTGAATCAAGTACATATACTATTTTTCTAAAAGAAATTTTGCTTCAAACACTAAACTTTCCTTACAAATATTGTTTAAAATTCAATTAAATAAAAAAGTGAAAATTATTTTATGAAGATTAAATCATATTTGTTATAAAAAGGTTTCTGTATTATATTTATTCAATGAAATTATGGATATTTTCTTAAAAATTCAACATATTTATTTTTCTTTAATCTTAAGGTATCCGACTAGGTTCAGAACAGTGATATAGCAAAAGCGTATAAATTTGATAATATTTATGATATTTAGTGTCACTTAGACTAGAATACATGTATAAAGTTGTTTTAAGGACATTTTGACAAAAAAAATTTATTTAAATACAATATTTCGGCAAAAAATTAACTTAGATTAACATATTTCAAAATGTCCTCCTGTTGTGAAAAATGCTTCTATTATAATAATATTTTGCCTGTATATAGCTCAGACCTTTGTACAGAGGTTCAACTATGATTTTTGAAAAATTTACATTATTTTCAGAGGTACAATCAATTGAAATAATTATCGGCGTTTTTTTCTTGAAATTTCTCCCCTTTGTTGTCATAAAACATGGATAAACCCACTTCTAAGTTATATATTTCAAAAATTCTAGTTGAGCCTCTGTACAGAGGTCTGAACTATATACAGGCAAAATATTATTATAATAGAAGCATTTTTCACAAAAAGAGACTATTTTGAAAATGAGTCACTCTATGTTCATTTTTTGCCAAAATATTGTACTTAAATAACTTTTTATTGTAATAATATTCTTAAAACAATTTTATATACATTTTCTAATCTAAGTGACCCTAAATATCATAAATATTATCCATTTATACGCTTTTGCAAAATCACGGTTTCGAACGTAGTCGAATACCTTAAACATCTGTCTTTCTTCTCTTAAATCTTAAATATCCTCCAGCATACTTCATCTTTCCAAATTTACTTTCATCCACCTCAACAATTTCATCCACTGCACCAATCTTGCAACTATCTCTAATTAAAACATGTATACATACTTCCCTGCCAATCGACAGCCGTGTGTGAACCAACACCCAGGTTTGCGACTGCATATTTCTGAGGTCAGCTTCCAAATCATTTTCGCATAACTAACAAAACGGTACACATATTCATATTACTCAACTCCTAGAAACAAGATGATTCTCCTCATTCACACTCGACTGATTTTTACGGAGCCATTCAAAACCACTTTTTTGCCTGTTCTTTCTCTCAATTTCATACGTTTCCCACATTTCGGACAAACGTATGAAGATGCAATCACACCTTCTTTCATGCACCAATCTAAAACAGTTTTCTTTTCAAGCACAGGCAACAGGGCAAAAAACTTTTCAGAATACTCATCATACTTTTTCATGCATTCATTCAAATTATTCCTAATAGCATCGCTGGACATCGTGGCAATCCGTTAAAATTTATGTGGAGAAAAAAAGAAAAATTTTACCAGTGAAAATAATTCCACAACGAAGGAACAAAGCCAAAAACAGCTGATCTAACGGTATATCTGGTGTTAAGGCAAACCAAGATTTCACCGAAGCCTCTGCCGAATTATATAGATATTCTAACTTCCGAAAAAAGTAAAAACTGTTCAAGATGTTAATTAATTATTGAAAACACACTTCTGAGTCCCTGACTCAACAGAATTTAGTTTCAATCACAAGAAAAATTCTCATAAATTATATACCTCACGTTTATTTACCAACGCCAGCACTTTTAACATATGTACTAACTTTTTATATGGAAAATGCCAGATTCACACCTAACATCACTGAGTTGACAATTAAGTCATGAAATAAAATTATCAACCCAAATTAATTATGTCTGCTTCTATCAGTGCTGTCTTTTATGGGAACCCAACTTCCGGAGCAAATGAAGAATTTAAGCTTCCTATAGAAAAGGCCGTTATAAAAAGTAAACTGCGAATGGGCACTAACTAATTATCGTTAGTTTTTAAAGTAATAAAAACGTTCTGCACATGCGCGAAAAGGCGCTGTTGGAAAATTAAACTAAAATTAAAGAAACGTATTACGCATGCGCGAAATTGCCGCGATATCGTGAAAAGCTGTTAAAATTAAAGAAACGTACTGCGCATGCACGAAATTTTGCCAAAACGACTTTTTCACAAAAAAGAAATTCAAGAAGGTTACCCGATTTGGCGCATTTATCGATTTAGCGAGAAAACACTTGGCGGGATAAGCGGCCGATTCGACAAACCAACCAAACTATTTACTATGAACGCATCATCACAGGGCCGTACATTTGCAGGAAGATTTACAAGTTAATCAGGGTGCTGGCAAAAAAGATTTTCCTTCAGTTATTCATCTTCAATGGTATGCTAGAAATCCTCAGTGGCATCGCTGGCAACACAGGCTTCAGCTTTAGACGGCCGAACAATGCAATGAAGTGTTGTTCCTCTGCTACCATTCTTTTTCTGTTTAGATCACTTTTTGAAGTGCTCCAGAAAAAGAATATATCCAACGGAATAAAACATGTAAGACATGTCGCAGTAATATATCACTTAAAACATATTCATGTCCAAAGAAGCATGACAGAAAACGCACCACACAATTATTCCGTCGTTAATGTTTTAGTCATCAAAAACTTATATTTAGGAGTTTCATTTTTGTAGTGTTCCAGTAAAAAGACAAATCCAACGGAATAAAACATGTAAGCCATTTCGCAGTAATACATCATTTGCAGTATATTGATGATCCAAAGAAGCAGGGCAGAAAACGCACCAAACAAGTATTCCATCTTTGTCAAAGACTTATTTATCGAAAACGAATGTTTTCAAAAAAGACAACGCAGTAATTAAATAACTTCACTTTGTTCGCTCAGACACTAGACTAAACAATTTTTCGAGATAACACTATAATTAAAACAACTGTGGCTTTTGTTGCAATTTTATATTGGTTCCAACAAAATAAATCCATTGTTGCTTGATTTGTTGAAATAACTAAATAATCGGATAGGTTACAATGACGTTGTAACAATAAAAACGTAGAGAGATAAACTTAGCAAAATGCGTTTTTTAATCGACTTTCTCTTTTTATTAATAATATTATATAGTTCACTGTAATTAATATTTTAAAAAACTATTAAAATTAATGTTTTGTTAATATTTTGTGTGTTTTGCTTCAGTGTTTATAGTTGAATATCATAACCTTTTTGTTTCATCATTTACAAAATATATTTCAAAGTCTTTCTTTGTTTCGTACTTTACATTTTTTTTTTCTTTTTGAAAGAAGTAATTAAAAATGTTTAGGCGTTTTCCTATTTCTTATTCAAAGAAAATGTATCATTAAATTAAAATAAACTATAATACAAAATAAAAATCGTTCAATTCCTATTTTAGGAGAGATCTGAGAAAGAAAAAAAATTGTCTTTATGATTGTTTTATTGTCCCATCAAGTGAAACACTAAAATATTTAAAAAGTAAAATTAAGAAATGAAACAAAATCAACAAATGAAATATGGAACTGATCCGAAAATTGAAATGATAGTTTTAATATGACCTTTATCACTTTAATATTATCTATAATAATGCCATATGTCTAAAACTATTTGAAAAAATGTTCAAATAGAATTTATTAAAAAAAAAAGGGGGGGGGGGAACAATTTGAAAAAAAATGTGTAAGAGAAAATATATTGAGTAAAGAGTGTAAAAAACATAATAAAATTAGTATATAATTTATTATTTACATTATTTTTATAAATATATCTTTAAAGATCACTATCTTGTAAGCAATAATTATAAAACATTGTGTAATTATTGAACTTTTCTGTGTGTTTAGTGAAAGATCCTTAGTTCTTTGTATGTAATAAAGCATAATACTTCTAAAAATTGAGGTGTGGATGTTGCTAATCCAAAAAGGCTCTTTAATAACTTCGAAATGAAAGGCCTTTCTTTTATTATAAATATTACATTTTGAAAGTCTAAATTTTATTTCAACCGAGTAACATTCACAAGTAATGGGAAAGGCTGGTGAATTAAAACTTTGCTTAACCCTACAATTTTGTCCCTGAGTACAAGAGTTTTCACTTTTATGACATTGTCTTATACTATCTTGATATTTTCTTTCTTATTGTTTTGCCTTAGATGCATAGTACTTTAGTATTATACGTATAGTCTTTGCGTGTATGATTAATATTTAGATATATTAACAATCATATTCCGCATTTTTATTTATAAGGCCTAAGAATATAGCTCATTATTTTTCTGCATCATATTTATATAGTAATATAAAATTATAGTTTCTCAATACAGCGAACTTCTCTCTTGTTATTAATTTTCTTCTCATACATAAATAATACTTACAAATAAAACGTTTATAAAAACGAAAGATTAAATAATTACTTAAATAGACTATGGCTTTGTGATTCCTTCCTTCCTCAGTGGCACGACAGCCCAGGGTGGGCTTTGGCCTTCTCAAGAAGCCTTTTCCAGGCAGGCCTTCTTCCTGTTAGTGTTCTCCAATTCCTAGTCCTCAAAACTAGGAGATCTTTTTCTAGGCCATCAATCCATCTAAGATTTGGCCTGCCCTTTCTTCGTGTGTCAATTGGTTGAGCATCAAAGACTTTTAGTGGTGCGGTCTTCGTTCTTTCTGATAACGTGACCAGCCCATTTAATTCGTTGTATTTTGATGAAGTTAATAATGTCAGATTCTTTATATTATTGACAGAGCTCTAAATTTGATTTTCTTCGCCATGTTCCATTTTCCTGAATTCCTCCAAAAATGAATCTTAAAATCTTCCTTTCGTAAATACTTATCATGTTCTCATCAGTTCGATTGATTGATTGAATATTATCGTCGCACTGTTCAGCTACACGAGGGCTTTGGGTGACGGACCATGTAATTTTGAACTATGGTCAAGTGACGTGGATGACACCTGAGCTGGCAGCCCTCTCTCCTAACTACCACACCAACGGGGGGACGTTTCAGCTCTCGACAGACAGATTTAACGTGCATGGCCGCCCTACACGGCGGGGCTTTAGTGGTACTGGGCTCGAACTCGTAACAAGGCAAGCCACGATCCGATACCTTCTCATCTGTTCGAGACATGGACCAAGTTTCACATGCATAAGTTAATACTGATCTTAAAAGTCTTTTATACAATAGAACTTTTGTTTTTCTTTTTATTAAATTTGATTTCATATATATTTTCGTATTCCATAAAGACATCTAATAGCTTTGTGATTACTGAGAATAAAAAGAACATTTGTTAGGGTAACATAAGAATTATTGTCAATAGGATTAATATTTTTTCGAAAACTGGATGTGTTTGGGTGTCTGAGTCTCCACCAGACAGTATCTAGTTGAATTTTCTGAAAAGTATCTCTTTGTCAATGATTGATGCGTCGGCAGCTGGAGATTACCGGTACTCTAAAGTATAACCGTAACATAAATTCAGTTTCATAATAAAAATTCACGATGCTCCAAAAATTCATTTAAATTTTAAATTTTCATCGGGGGAAAATCAAATTCAATAATTATAATACAGTTTATCACAAAAAGAAAATATTTTTTGCTAAGCATTTAAAAAATCTTAGAGCAGATAAAAATCAGCAGTATAAAATAATATTCAATCAATTTTCCTACTGTTAGCTCACACTCTCTATTTTTTTATCTTGGTGGAATTTTCAATCGTTAATAAAATACATTTTAAAGCACTCAATTGAGCTGAAATTTTATATACATGATTATTCTGGATGACAATACACTAATTTAATTACGATTAATTAAAATTAAGTGACTGAAACAAGTTATTTAAAGAAATACTGATACAGCCCCGTTGGTTTCATTTTTAGCGACTTGGGTCAAAACTTTAAAAGATTTTTATTCTCACGTTTTAAAGCATTCAGTTGAACTGAAATTTTATATACACGATTGTTTTGAATGGCAATACGATACTTTAATGATAATTTATCACTTAATGTTGTGATTCTGTCCTATGTATATATATATTTATATTAATTGTAACTATTTAATAAGAAGTAGCTAAAATAAAATTTTACTTTGTTGATTTAAGTAGGAATTGACTTAAATTTTTTTTTATATTACTTGTTTTTATAAAATACAATAGAATGCAGCTAAACTCAGTGACATTGGCGAGTAATAATAAAAGTTAGTTAATTTTTTTTTATAACAAAACCTTAACTTATTTAACAGCTTAACCACTTAGCTGTTTCTTTTTTTTGTCTTATATGTCAAAAAATAAGCATATTTTTTGTAAACTTTTTAAGATGAAATCAATTATATAAACTTAAATAAGCAGTCAGAAATGTTATAAATATTGAATTGAAAGAATTATGCTAATTTTTATTTTCATTGAAAAAACATATTTTTTCTTAAAATTGGCTTTTTTCCTAAGAAATAAGAGAACTGGAAAGAATACTTTACAAAAATGTATATTAGATTTAAAAAGATAGTATTGTACTCACAGTTAATTATTCTCTTAGAATTCTGTTTTTGTGCTGCAAATTTTAAAACTGGGAGACAAGCATAGTCCAACATCGCAATTGGGACAAAAATTTTGTGCTTCTTTTTTCAACCGTTTTCCAAAATTGCTTCTTTTCGACCAACACACAAAACATTGCCTTGTTGGTCTCAATTTTTTGTCGGTGGGAGGAATCACTTCTAAAAAGTTTTTTTCTGTCAATCGTAAGAGACTGGGCAAAATTCCTGGTTGTCCTTTTTTTCTTATTTATCGCCCAATGTCTTTTTATGAGATGATCTATAATATTAAGCCTGAAATTCAAATGAGATAACTGTCCTCCGAATTTTTGGTATAAAACAAAAGCATTCCAAAATGATGTATCAAAATGATGAAAGAATATATATATATATTTGTATTTTTTCTTGCCTTTTTTTTTTCTTTTATTATTGGGTAATTTGTTAGATGCTGATTTATTCTATTTACACACCACAAGAGAAGTCCGATAACAAACTTTCATTACTTCCAGAATCATTTACAGAAATTTCAGACTCACTATCTGAATAAATATCAGAATTATTTTCTGTTATATCCTCTCATAATCACTCATTTGTTCTATTTTAAGCTCCTAGTTCAAAAGAAATAGTGTTCGTAGCTTCCGGTACACCGATTTTGTAAAATGAAAATTCCCGCTTTATCTAGCCTAAAATAGTGCAGTAAGACCTCACCTTGAAGCCGATTTAAACATTTTTATGTAATCCTAACTTTAGTCGATTATTAGAGACATCTTTTAGAAACATTGCACTCTAAACGAGCAAAAAATACGGGCAAATGAGGGAAGTGGCATTTCAAGTGCCCGAGCGGTGTTCGGGCAAAATAGGGAAGTGGTTAATCTCTAAATGCTTTAAGTTTCAAATTTGATTCCTGACTTTTAAATCGAATTGTACACTTGTAATTGGTTTGTTTTTAATATTTAGCTCTCTACGTATGTTACTACCTAACAACAAAATAAAAAGTAAACCTTAGCTGTTAAAACTGCTCAAATAATATGACACTTTGTTTTCCCACCGTATTGAACGAGTAACATACTTTTACACAAAGTTTAGCGGAATAAATCTTTGTCGCATTTCATTTTTCTGAAAAAAGAAATGTTTTTGAGGTAGGTGAGTATTTTATTTTTATTATGATATAATTATTTTTAGCAAAAGTCTGCTTTGCTATTTTTGTAAGTATGTTCAGCATATTTTTTCGAAATAAATATATAAACTTAGTATTTTAAATTTTTTATTATTGCCCCTTTTATCTGGCTATGGCAATAAATATATTGCAATAACTTATGTTTTTTTTACCTAAGTTATCAATAAAAAATATAACTAAAGCATTTTAGAGATATGAATTCATATTTATACAAGAATACCTGGTTAGAATAACAATACAGTATTATTATTTTACAAAAAATTTTTTTAAAAATTATAGTGCAAAAACTATAAACATGTTTGCCCTCTTATAGTTTGTTTTCAAATAATAAATAAATGCCAGGGAACAGCACAATAGAATTATTGAACATAAATATTTTCTTTTTCAGCAGAAAGGGGGAGGGAGAATCATGTCCTTGGTTTATCAAAACACAGTATTTTGTTTACTGGTGATATGAAAAGAAAGAAGAAAACAGCTTCAAATAATAGAATACATTCAGATAAAATAAAAAAACAAAATAGATATAAACAAAAATTTGCACATTGAGTAAGACTTCAAAATTTATCTTCTTAGAGAGCCATTGAAAGCCGTATATTAAATTAATTTTGGGCACAATTTATACGTCAAAAAGCTTTTAAAATTTACATTTCGAAAAACTTTTGGAAAATGCGTTTTCAAACAAAGGAAGAAACATATACATACGTTTATTTAAGGACGTATGTTCTCTTATCCATACTTTGTTTCGTAACTTTTTATTTTTGTACCAAACGATTCGATACAGGATGTATTTAGAAATAAGTATTTTAAAAAAGGAATTCCGTTTCCCATTTTTCTATGATACACGAAAAAAATAATTTAGTTTCGAATCTATATTTGTTTTAGTATTTTCAAATTAGGAAAATATTTTGTGCAAATAAGGCAACAATCGTTTGTAATCGTAATTGATTATCATAATTTGATCCTTTGAACGCATTTAATTTTTAAAATTTAACAGTTTGAGCGAGAAAAAAAAATTACAGAACAAAAGATAATATTTTTAAAAAGTCTATAATGATAATTAAATAATACATTCATAACAAATAATAATTATTTCTTTCATATTAATACGGTAAATAAAAGAAAATACACTAAATTATACACATTAATTATAACGTTGAAACTGATGCTCTAAAAAAAGCATATTAAAAATGAAAAACGTAAATGCCGAGCAGCTGAAAGTTTAATGACCCGGCTGAATGTCAGAGGAAAATTAATTAACGTTTGTTTTACTTAAGCAGACGATGAATAAGTAATTCAATTTTCTCTCCTTCTGTTATTTAACAAAAGATTAAAATCATATCTCCTTTGGGGTTTACTTTTTTCCCGTTCTCTTATCGATTTTGTAAAATTGCTATCATTTGGCTTACTTTTTTTAATTAATCTCTGGGGAATATAAAGGTAAAGATATGCAAAATCTCACAAATGATATCAGAAAAATAAATATTTAATTTAAAATAGAGAAAGAATGTGTCTGAACAAATTTCTATTTGTAAAAACTAGGTCTTTTCAACATTACAGCAATTAAATAGAAGAGAAAATACATATGTTGATTTTAAATTATTCTATTAAGATTTAATTCTTGTATTTTCATTATTTTTATTCTAAATATAACATTAACAGGAGAGAATTGGCATCAGTTTTTCATCTACACATGATACTACAACTCCCATGTGGTCTAGTGGTTAGGATTCCTGGCTTTCACCCAGGCGGCCCGGGTTCGATTCCCGGCATGGGAAAGTTAGGTTCCATGGTGTAATGGTTAGCACTCTGGACTCTGAATCCAGCGATCCGAGTTCAAATCTCGGTGGAACCTACTTTTTTTTTTCTTTTAGTGTACATCATATTTATCAATAGCGAAATTTTTTTAAAGAAATATACTTGTAGATCAAGTGTGTGTTCAAATCTTGAAAGTATCCAGCATAAGTATAAGCCTAAATTTTAGCGATTACATAAAATTACGTGTGTATTGGGTAAATGTATTGTGTTTTTAAATGTGCCGGAGAGCAATTTTAAATCAGCATGAAAAGTATTTTTAAAAAATGCCACTATTTTTTGTAATACTGGTATGCGAATGTTAAGGAAGAAGCTAGAAACGGAACAAGCTTACCAGAAGGACTGAAAAAGATATCAAGAGATTGATTCGGGGCAAATATGGTAGGGTTTGCATATATATGTGTGTGTGTCGCAGGGAAATGATTAAATTAGAGATTTCATCAAATTTCTTAGGGCGATGATCAATTCACGCAAGATGTTAAAATAAGAACTCTGTAAGGCGATTTCCATAAGGAAAGTAAGTGATTTGATCAAATCCGTAAGCTGTTTCTGTAAAAAGATAAAATAATATCAAGAGTTTAAAAGTGTTTATTTAGCAAATATGGTGCATTATATTAAAAGTAGAGAAATTACTACAACAATAATCATTGAATTACAAATTATTTATCCGAAATTAATTAAAAAAATAATTAGACAATAAAGCTGCTATTTTTTTTTTAAAAAAAAGGATTTTATAGTAGAATTTCAAACATTTTTTAAAAAAATTATACATTAATGTAGTACTTCAGAAATATCCTGCTTTATTTGTATCACCTATATTTAGTTATTATTTCCCTTTTTAAAATAGTATTTTTTTATGATCAAAAAGCTTTTTTATTTATAAAAAGGGCGTGGTCGAATTCCCTAATTTGTTTGTTTACATTTTTCAATTGAAGTTTTATCCAGTTTCTAATTTTCAGGCATACAAAAATGATATATCAATCGAAAGATAATAATGCAAAGAATATAACTAAATTTAACTAAAAAATGATATTTAGGTCATTTTGTTTTGGTGCGTCACGTCAGAAGCCCGGCGTTGTCTTGCACGGAGGAGGAGAGAGTGGGGAAGTAAAAGGGATTGTGGGGTAACAAGTGAAAACAGAGCTCTACAAATGCTGACTTGTTCATATCATCATTTCACTAAAACAGTTCGGGGATTTGATCAAATCACTTACTCACATCAGGGAAATGACCTCAAAGAGGAGACGTTATTTTAAAATCTTGCGTGAACTGATCTCCCTTTTTGGGATTTGATGAAACCCTAAAATTTCACATTTTCCTGCGACATATGCAGCATTCGGACGAGTTTGGGAAGGATATAAGTAAAGAGCTAGCGGTCAGTATTTCTGTGAAAATACATAAGTTTAAGCGATTTCGGCTTCCTCTCAATATGATAAGTTCAACAGGCAATCCTGTATACAACATCCAGTTGACCTTCCCGAGATCGAATCATTGATAAGGCCCCTTTCTCACGAATCAACCTGTACCGCACTTAACAGAAGGAGCAGACAGTCGGGACATGGTTTTGAACAGAGATTATCTGGGTCAGGGGCGTAGCTACCGCCGTATTGGGGACCCAAGCTATAGGGGCCCCAACATGTGTAACCACAGTCCCACTAACAGAGTTTTCCTATATAAAAAAGGGCCCCGAAGTAATTTTGATACAGGGCCCCCTCAGAGGTAGCTACGCCAGTGATCTGGGTCCTTTCTTAAGTGGTTTATCTTAACATTAGAGGTGATGACAAAAAACGAGTTGACTGGCACAAAGTTGCCCCGTGTGAAGTATGCCTACATGGAGGAAGGTTTAAATTGACTACGAAGTTCTGTATCGCTCACAGCATCGTTTCCAGAGTTGTGAGCATTTTAAACTACAGGAACAGTTGTCCGAGGGTTCAGTAGTGATCGTCCACGAGCAAGGGCGGCTCTAGGGCCGGACAAACCGGACCCCTGCCCGGGACGGAAAATTTTAAGGGCGGCATTCGGATCGGATTTGAAAAATATTTTTTTTTGCTACAAAAAAATTTGATATATTTTCAGAAATATTATCGAGTGGGAATTTGGTATTTCAATTAATATCTTATTTCCTTATTTTGTACTCTGTACGTTTAATGACAGTTTTATTTTATGTTGAAATTTGAAAGGTCCAAGGCGGGAGTATATGTTAAATTATGAAATTTAATATGTTTACACATCTTTTGCATTAGTAACTTTCACTCATTCCAGAAGTGAGGTCCCAACGGACATTCCTTTCACATTTACGATGCCCGGTGCCAGCTATCCAAATGGGGAGGGCAGGGGTAATATGAAGTTTTGGTAAATAGAGAGCTACAAGAGATGTTTTATTTTACTCTTGAATGTAGTTACTATAAGTTAAAATAAATGCTTGTGACCCCCACCATCAGTAGACTTTTTTTCGAAGAAAGTGGTCTGCTGAAATGGACGATTCCTTCTCTAGCATTTTACTCGTTTGAACTAATAACAAGTAATTACGTCCTTAATTTCGGATTATTTTGAACTTACTAAGACTTAAAATAATAATAATAATAATAATAATAGTATATATATATATATATATATATATATATATATATATATATATATA
>BMAV01027625.1:62176-85211 GCA_019973955.1 Trichonephila inaurata madagascariensis
TTGTAAAAATATTCTTAAAACAATTTTATACGTGTATTCTAATCTAACAGACACTAAATGTTAAAAAATATTAGGTAGGTAACCTTAGGTAAACACAGTCGTATCAACTGTGAAAAACCAATTCTCTATTCTAGCTGGTTTCGGTGTTCCATAAATTTGTTTCTTTTAGTATGCTCGTCTTAAATTTTAATAAAAGCGGTCACACCCAAAAATGTCTTAGTGGTCCATCAGTCGATCGCGATCGACTTAATGCCCATCCCTGCTATAAAGAGTATTTCTCTTTTCCCACTCTTCAAATCACCTCTTGAAAAGTCAGATTAACAGTGGAACCGACCGGAAAATCGTCATTTCATACTCCTCTTTCTCTCTCTTTTATTTATTTTTATTTTCAATTATTGTTTTGATATACATAGTCCGCGCCATGTACAGGGCGCCGTTGAACATTAAATCTATCGAAGCTCAATGACCTTCCGTTGGTGTGGTGTGTGTCGCAGGAAAATGACGAAATTAGGAATTTCATGAAATCCCTAAGGGATATCATCAATTGATGGGAGATGTTAAAATAGCGTCTCTTCAAGGTCATTTCTTTGATGAAAGGAAGGGATTTTATCAAACCCAGAACTGAATCAGTGAAATGATGAAATGAACTGGTCAGGATTTGTATTGATAAAATGCTGTCCCGGGGGGGAGAACTTTGTACTTCCTAACCATAAAGGTAGTACTATCGATCCCATAAATATTAACCCCATATCTTTAAAAAATGGGCTGACTCGTTCATTTCATCATTTCACTAAAACTGTTCAGGGATTTTTGATCAAATCTCTCTCACTTACTTACATAAGGGAAATTACTTCAAAGAGACGTTATTTTAGCATCTTGCGTGAATTGATCTTCTCCCTTAGGGATTCGATGAAAGTCCTAATTTCATCATTCTCCTACGACATATATATATATATATATTGTTATGTGCTGCCTTTTTGTACTGTGGAATTATTCAAGTTTTTATAGGTGTGTATTTATGTGAACAATTTATCTTTTTTAATTATAATTTTTTTGCTTTGGAGAGAGGGTGGCATTTTCCATTTTTGTCCGGGGCGGCAAAACTACTAGATCCGACCCTCCAGCGAGCATTCACGGTAGTGAAGGGACAGTATATTGAACTGCAGGTTCGAAGAGACAGACGGCAGATAGCGGGAGAAGTAGCAAGACGCATGCTGGACGATTGACAGTTATGCTTTAGACAAGAGGCTGCCAAATGGCAGTACGATGATCCATATGATGGATGTCATTAATGCCTGATCATCAGCCACTGTATTTTCTGCAATGCCAGAAACACAAAAAGACAGGGAAAATGATATCCCTTACAGAGACGCGTTTCGGTATTCTTTCCAATTTTTCTCCAAGTTAGTTTTACATTAAAAAATTCAGAAATTTTTAAAATTTTGGTGGAGAAACTATTCTTTTTAATCTAAAAAGGGTTTAACATTCATGTCTTCAAAATGACGAATTTTTACAAATGAACTTTACATCCTATCCCCTTAAATCTTAAAATAATAATAATAATACAAAAATTTTTTAATACTATTCGTTTCTCGGCATTTCTTTTATTTTTTTTAAAAAAACTATTTTGAGTTTTTTGCAAATTAAAATACAGAGAAAAAATATAGATTGTGCGAAAAAACAATGTTATTACCGTGATACATTGTGAATATGATTCATTGTGTATGAAAGTACTTAACATTACGGAATTAAATATTTAAATTTTATATCAGCAGCGGAGAGAAAAGTATAATTATTGAAATTCTAAAGTTGCTTCAATACATTAATGTACAAAATTCTTCAGTATCAGATACAAATTGAACCTTTGAAAGCTTGAAATCCAAAAATCTGAAGTAATCCCAAACAGTGAGACGTCATCTTGCATATTTTATTTATTTCTGATAATAACGATGTTTAAAAATTATTATGTCTTGTTGTGAGTGGCAACAGTTTTATTTTTGTGTACAAAAGAATAATAAAGGAATAGAACGAGAAAAATGACGCTGTTGTTTGAAATGTTTATTTAATTTCTATTTTAATGCTTAATTATTTAACAAAAGCCGTATACTCTTTGTTTTATAACCTTTACAATTATTTATAAATAGCATATCGACAAAGCTATTATTTTCGCTATGATGCAGAAATACTCAACCATACATCACATGCATATTTTACACAACTTATTGCAAGATAACTAATCTATTTCAGACTTAGAATCTCATCAACTCTTATCTCGTTTACGGGAACAGAAACAAGCAATTATTATTATTCATAAATCTTTTTTTTTTTACGGTAAGTACATATTTAGTGCGCTAGCAACTTGAAATCATTAAGAACTCAGGACGCATTGTTCGTTATGCTTCATTTATCTTTCTGGCATTATTTCATGGACGAATATTAAAAAAAAATTAATGGAAGAAGGACAGAAGAGTAAAAAAAGAAAAAAGAGAAAGAATTAGAGGGGTATTTTTAGGGAAACTACAGACAATTAAGGCAACTACTTTTACTTCAGTAAACCTTGGCACAGAGCCATGGAAAGTTGTGGAATATTTTGCTTCTTTTTAGAAAGAAAACTCTGTCCGGCTATAGTAAAACAGTTCTTTTCATTTACAAGCAACAGCTTGTTTTATTTTTGGGAGAAGTAAAAAGTCAAAATTTTTAGCTTTTAGTGCGTTGTCTTTTCCAAGACAACTTTTTCCTTTTCTTTATTTTTCCTGTCTTTTTCCCGCCTTAAAATATTGGACCTTTTTTTTTTTTTCAGGAAGAATAAGGTGTTGACCTTTCACGACGAAAGAATAAGACAGAAAGGATTGAAGACGTGTGAGCCAAGAAAAATAAAGGCAGAAAAAAAGTAAGGGGCGTTTGAAAAGTTGTTCACATTTATCTCGTTTAGAGGTTAATTCTTTAAATTTCGAGCAGCAAATCATGGGTGTTACACACCAAGCGAGTTTTGTGATGCATTAGGAGGATCATTGACATGATATGTAACTCTGATACTTTTGAATAGCAGCCAGTTTCATCTTAAACTAGAATTTATTACCTAAGTATGTTACATGCGCTAAGGAAGACGAGAGGAGATGATGAAATATATTGGGCATATGACACTCCATATGGTGGCGTGGTAGTTGCGGACGTGGTATTTGCGGACACAATAACATTTCGTGGTTTGAGCAGACACATTTTTCCCCCCATCTTAGAACAGACAAAGGGTGCAGATAAATAAGGAAATAATTACTTTTAAAAGTCGCAAATGAAATTTAAAACAGTATTTTAAGTGGCAAATCTCTTTCACGCGAAATAAAGTTTTTTTTTTAACCGAAGTTTTTTGTTTTTACACTCGATTATCGAATTACAAGGATAAATACATTTTTACAAATCAAATTTAATTATTTATATTGAATTGTTAAGATATTATAGTGTGAATGCATTTTAAGCATAGCGGAATGTAAAAAAAATAAAAACTTTCAGAGAAATATTTAAAAATTAATAGTAAGTAACAGTATAATGAAGGGTATGGATAAATTTCAGGGATTTGTATTTTACAGTCAAATAAATATTAGAGCATGAGCAATTACCATAACATTGATTAGTTTCATTAATGTAAGTAAAGATAAATACTAGAAGTAAAGTATATAAAACAGATAAAAGTAAATAAAAGAAAAATAAATGCAAGTAAATAAATACTAACTAACCTTTATTATAAAGGCATAAATGTCATTTACCATTGGATTTAGTCTCACCTAATCACAAAACTTAAAGAATTTAGACATTTTTCTAAATTTGATGTTTCGAATTCTTTTATGATGTTTTCAGTTCTTTCGTCCAGTTTTACATTTGCCACTTAAAATACTGTTTTAAATTATATTTGTGATTTTTAAAAGTATTTATTTCTCCTTATTTATCTGCACCCTTTATCTGTTCTAAGATGGGGGAAAAATGTGTCCCCTCAAACCACGAAATGTTATGTGCCCGCAAATACCACGCAACCCTCCATATGCATATACTTATTTAAGTTTCTTTTTCTTTTAAATGAATAAACTTTTAATAAAAATGTGCTGTAAGAATTGCGGTCTCTGATTTTCTCTTATAGTAATCACATGTAATGGGCTAAATTCATGTGACGCCATAGTCACATGCTAACGACAATCAAGTGTTTCCAGCCAATCAGTTCATAAATTCAAGTGACGTCATAGTCATATAATAAATGCAATTATGTGTTTCCAGTTAATAAGATCATGCGCTCCGTTGTTGCCAACTTTTGCTCTTTGCAGAAACTTTCTTTTAAAAAGTGCATGTTTGTCAATAATAACGCACATAAGTAAGTAAAATAAACGATTTCAAAGTACACGAAAAATATTAAAAAAATTTCCTTAGTTTTAAGATCTTTTTGACGAAATTCTTTTTATAATATTTTACCATTTTTACCCATTTATGAATTTTGAAATTTTATCCAATTTTGCATAAGGAACAACAAGTACAAGTTAGTTTAATGTCACTTTTGAATTCAATGGAGAACACGTATTTGTCTTTATCATGTGACCATTATGAATTGAGCTCATTATGTGCATTCTACCTTACGCTCTTAAATTTTCTACAGATATCTTCTTACAACACCCATAATGTAATGTACGTATTTGTGATTAAAATACTTATTATAAAACATTTAAATTTTTCAATTGCCAGATACCATAGGCATTATACATTTAAAAGCATCCATGCCTTTTCCTGGATTCGAACCTAGGCCCTACTGCACAGCAGTCAGCGTCACTAACCACTATACCGGATAAGCGGCATGTGTTGGGCGTCCCATGATTATTGGGACATCACAAGGATTCAGATTTGCACAGCAACCCATGGTCGGTAATGACTTCGTTCCGTGCCAGGTGGCGTTGTTCACAAGAGCATAGGAGGAAACAGAGTTGCATATTACAGCAGTCATTTGAATTGCCATCACTCACAGACAGTATTACGAACACCTAGTTGGCAGGCATGCACCTGATTAACGGATAGGCAGAAGAAAATATACGAGCAGCAGAAAGATTGCGTCGCGAAGGATACCCACAGAGATGCCAAATGTTTACAAATTTGCATCCTAATTTGTGTGAATATGGATCATTACTAGATACTATTCAGAGTGAGGGTAGACAACGAGTGATTCGAACTTCGAGCAAAGAAAAAAACGTGTGGATACAATTCGAAGGAATCAGAGTACCATCGTGTGGGCCATATAAGGATCTCGGAGTAGTGTCCATCATGTTGTGGAATGAGAAAACAAACCATTACACTCATACCATCTTCAAAGAGTACCGTCATAAATTGTGATGCAAATTAGTAAACATCAGGAAGTCCGATGCATCTTTGTGGGAATCTTTCGCGAAATAATCTTTCCTCTGCTCGTGCATTTACTTCTGCCAATCCGTTAATCAGGTGCATACACACCAGCTGGTGTTCGTAAAACTGTTTTGTACATCTCTTCGAGTGATGACAGCTCAAATGACAGCGGTAATGCAGCTCTGGTTCCTCCAATGCTCTTGTGAACATTGCCATCTAGAGCTGAAAGAAGTCGTTTTCGACCACGGGTTGCTGTGCAAGTCTGAATGTGTGTAATGTCCCCTACCTCCCCTTAAAGTTTGTTTCAATAATCTTGGGACACCCTGCAGTTAGTAAAAATGCCATATATTGAAAAATTTTAATAAAAAGCATAGTAGTAATAGAATTTATGGACTGTTAAATAATATTCTCCATGAAAAAAAAAATAGCTACATCAGCACGAATGATGAACATGTAGAATACAATTATGCGGAAAAAGTAATAAAACCAAATGATAACACAAAACACGAATTTGTGATAATGTAAAACACAAACGATAATTTAAAATACAAATTACAGTTGCCAAATGGTGAAAACAAACACAGAAGAAAAAAAGCAATACATTGAACAGAAGTAATTTTACAATATTGTTTGTTTTTTTGAATAAAAAAAGAATCTGTTTTTCAATTTAATTTCCAGAAATATACATTCGAGAAGATGTTTTTTCCTTACTTTTAAGCTACTTTAAACTTGTGATTCCACGTTCTTACTTCCGGAAATCTCTTAACTATTACATTAAATTTCAATAAAGTGTATTGAAAGGTTAAAAATAAAGATGATTTAATTATTTAACATATTTTTCATCATTTCAGATCTTTTTTTCAAAGAAAAATCCAATCAGAAAAATTAAATGAATAAATTATTAAAAATAGACATTAAAATATTCTCAAAAATCAGAAGGAAAATGCGACTGTATTAAAAAATTTTATTGATTGCAACAAATTGCATTCGAAAGAGCAAAAAATAATGAAAATGTCAGGAAAATTGCCTTTTCCGACAGACTTATGAAAATAATTTTTGAAGATCTGAAAACTCACAAGGGAAGATTCCTTAAAGCAGACATAAAATTCTGAATCTAGGCTTCCATAGACGAAATTTGAGTGCTCTTGAGTGGTTATTTTCGCCATTATCGAACAAGCTCGCGTTCGAGATTGCATCATTAACTTTTGAATTTTGTTTGCGCAGAAAGTGTATTTATTTATAGTAATCTTTCGAGACTTCCTTTAAGTTCTCATTATTTGAAATCCTGATCGCTTTTCTAATAAGAAAAGATTAATCTTTTACGATGCATTTAAATTTTTGCAATATTATACTAATTCCAGGACATAACTAATAACAAACAACATAACCAGTAACTAATAACAAATTCCAGTACAATGGCTAAGTCTCACTGTTGACTTTTTGTGATGCAATCAATTAAAAATATACACGTGCTAAATGATAAAGATATATATCGAAAGAGGTAGCAACATAAGCCTACTTGTTAAAAAAATATCCACAAAAGAAGAACGAATGCAAGCTCTACATCTTTTTAAAAGTGATTGTTTGACGAGTCGAGTGAGCAGCTAGCTAAATTTATTTCTTCACTGCTTCAGCAATCCTTGGGAGCAGTTCGGTTACACTTTTGATTGGTTTCAAAGAAGTTAGAAAGCAAACATTTAGAACATTTAATTTATTAAAGTTTTACAAAAATGTTCTTGGTTTTGTTTTTAAATTTATTGCTTAATTTGAGTTACATACTTAAGATTGAGTTTTTTTTTAATGAAATCGTTTTGTTAAAAGAAATTGCCAATAATTCTTACGGTAGTAAGTGTTGTACCCATTTTAAAATCTTAACTGAATGGGTCATTTATTGCAATAACTTGCCTAGGGTAGTATATAATATTCTTTTTATGGAAAGTTATACGTCCTTTTCTCAAACCCCGATTAATTTATTAACTAATTAAACTTAATTTTAACTAAACCAGCAAAGCCCTTTGCTCGGTTTGAAACTGTAATTAATAGCACGGTTATGTTTGGTCATGTTAGTTAAAAAATCACTGCAAATTGTGATACTTGAGGTCAAAATGCCTAATGATGTGATGTAGGGTGTCAACAGAGGTTTTAAAATGAACATGTTTCATAAATAAAAAAAATGGCTATGATTGTGTTATGGATATAAAAGATCAGGTATTGTACCATTTTGGAATCTTAAACAAATGGCCCATCTTTGACCATGTGAAAGGGATTTTTTTTAACTCACACACACACAGAACCAATAATTCTCCCCTCCCTCCTCCCTCCCAGCTTCATCCTGTGCTCACTTGCCGTTGAGTAACAGGATACCCTGTACATTACATACATTAAAATTGATGTATAATCTTTTTATTTCATGCACTATTGAATAAATAAACTACATTTATTTATTTCTATACTATGACAAAATAAACCTCTTCAAAGAAAACTTCATGTTTTGTAATAAAAACTTAACTTCGTAATAACATTTCACAGAAGTAAAGCTATAGCATTATTTCTGTAAAGTATGGTACTTTTGGAACTTATTATCTGATATAGTGGAATTTCTATACAATTCCAGGCAAACTGAAAATCATGCAATACAAACACAATCTTATGTTCATCATTATCTGATGACACACCAGAGATATAAATTAATCAATACTTTTCGCAATAACTGTCGTCATTATCAGACTATGGCGAGAATCATCTGGTTTTTTACTCGACGGTTATAGTCCGGATTTCATGGAGAAAAAATTTCATTTGTTTACTCGCTATTTTCTTAAATAATATCACATTAAGATGACTAAACTATAAACTAATTAACGATAATATGAAACATCAATATTTTGCGTTTTTTATCAACTCAAGAGTAAACGATTGCTATTGCTAAACATCGATTAATCGTTTGCAAAATAGAGCAGCAAATGATGTTTACAAATGAAACAAAATGTAAAAAGAAACAAAATTAATGAGTACAAAATTAACTCAATATCCAATTAGTTTAATAGAAATTTTTATTTTTAAAAGATAAAATAAATTGAACTAATAATCTACATGTTTTTTGTCTTGTGTTGACGGTTGAAATCGCAAGCAGTTTTATTTAAAAAGTTCATATCTGTTATATAAATCTCAAAATAACATCTGTTCTTAATCAGTAAAGAAAAGTGAACGCGTAAGTGATTCTTTTTTCGAACGGGAATGTGATTTAACATTTAAGTTCATTGTGAAAATAGAATAAAAATATCGAGAATCCTTTATGATAATAACAAATTGAATTTTTCTGTCTTTTGTTAATTTTTCCGAATAAATATAATATTATTCCTATTAAATTATGTAAAAACGCTTGAGTCCAACTTAAAAAATCAATCACAAATTCAAGGAAAATGACATTAAATACTTCAGCAGAAATTATATAATCAACAGAAAAAATATCTCATTTTCATAATTTTACTTAAAAAGGACCACAATGAAGGCAAAGAGAAATCCTGTATTCAAAAGTCCCTATTTTTCGCGAAATATCAAAAACCCTTGAATTTTAAATATTTTAGTAGATCTCAGGATTTCGATACAACGCAACGGAGTAACATTTTAGTCAAGCGGAACAGTTTTGAAGTTCGTTAACTTAGGAAAACTGTTCGACGCATTTTAAATGACGAATTACACATGAAGATTTGTTCAAAGGTTGTTCCAAAAGTTCTGCCCGATGACCAAAAACAGCGCTGTAAAGATGTGTTTGTGTACTTGTTAGATCGCATTGCAAACGCGCCATATTTGTTGGAATCTGTTGTAACATTTGATGGTACACGGGTTCTTACCTATGACCCAGAAAGTAAGCGCCAGTCGATGCAGTGGAAGTCTCCAGGATCCTCAAGACCCAAAATAGCCCTCATGTCAAAATCAAAGTTCAAGGCAATGTTAATTGTATTCTTCGGCATCAATAGAATTGTAATGATTGAGTAGGTCCCCAGTAGTCAGACTGTTAATCAACACTGCTACATTGAAGTGTTAAAAAGACTTTGTAGAAAAATTAGGGGGAAAAAAGGCCACACAGTTGGGGAGTAATGGATGACTGTTGCACCAGGACAATACACCTGCTCACACTGTCCTATCTGTCAAAAAGTTTCTCACCATCAAAAACATAACTGTGATGCTCATCCTTCTTATTCACCTAATTTGGCACCATGCGACTTTTTTTAATTTCCGATACTTAAATTTTGCTTAAAGGGAACCTATTTTACCTCAATCGAAGGGGTTTTAACAAAAAAGGAAAATCTTCTGAAGGGTATTTTTAAAACTTCGTTCCAGAAATGTTATCAGCAATGGCAGCAGTGAATGTAGAAGTGTGTGAATGCTGAAGAGAACTACTTTGAAGGTGATAATGTCACGGTGAACTGATAATGAAAGTGCAAGATTTAGTGGACCAGTTTCTTCTTTTTTTTGTGTCAAACCTCTTATAGTACATTTTAAGCAGCATTTCTATCGTATTTGTATACGTTGTATTTCTACTTCATAGCATAAATAATTTTAAAAAATTGCGAATTCTGACGTTCTTATTTGTACATCATTAGTTTAAAAAATCATATAGTTATTAATAACTTTTTATGTGTCATAAAAGGAATTCTGTAGTTCCATTCATGGCTCAAATATTTTCTTGGATCTTATGTCAGAATAATACTTATCAACTAGGTTAAGGTTGTTTGTTATAATGTAAACGTTCCACAGTGATGACCATAACAGATGATCATGAAAATCAGCTATTTTTATCACTATTTTTTTTTTAGCAAATGAGCAGAGAATAATCCAAAACACATGTGGGTTGTTGGCATCATGCATTTTTGTTTTTTGTAGTAAGAAATATTTCTGGAAGCTACTACATGACATCTTTTTTGTTAATGAAATATAATATTTCTATTTATCTACTATTAATTTTGTGCGGTGACGCAAAAGAATTTAAAGTTTGACGTCATGAATGTAATCAAAATAATTGTTTTTTTAAAAAAGGTCTGACGTCATTGTGTGTGTGTTGTTATTTTCCATGTCAATATCAATCATTCTGGAGCATCATACCGATGCAGAGCACGTATTTGGACCGCTTGGATCCAGTTTGGGTCCGTGAGAAATGTTTTTACCAGTGGTTTCGGCTTTCAACTTGTAGATCATACATGCTTTAGTATCAAATTATGTTATAAAAAAATATTGCAATTTATTCGGGGTTATTTAGGTGCTATTATATATATAATATCAAACGGAAAATCTTTTCCCAAGGAAAATAAAGAAAAAGATTAATAATCGGATGCAACTTGAATATAATAAAATACTAAAATGTGATTAATAAAATATATATGTTCATTCTAATGATACTAGAAGATAAAACTTAACATTTTTCTTTATTTTTCAAAGTATTAAAATTTTTTAAAAAAATAATATTATTAAAAAATTAGTTCATTAGAAGCACAGCGTAATTAACTCAAATTAATACGTTTATTGCATTTTTAAAAAATGTGATTCAAAACCATATTTTTGAAATAATATACAAGTATAATGATATATTTTGACATAATTTGTAGTTTGAAAAACATGAATTTTTTTAGAGTGATGTTGATCCAGTGTAATAAAAAGAATATTAAATTAAATGGGTTGTAATTTAATAAAGTTCAGAAAGTTAATTAATTTTATTTACACAATTCACACACTCACGTGCAAGAGAAGTACATGATACCCTACTATACATGGACAATATAATATAATTCTCAAGGAGGTATAACAAGCACGACCACACACTCAGCCACTGAATACATTTCATAGATACCTGCCACTCTGGAGGTTAAAACCCCTGAGGGGGAGGGGGCAATAGTCGTGGATGCAGAATTACCCCAAGGTAAAATATGTCGAGGAGTGTTCTTCACATATAGTTTCAAAAATTTTCCACATAATTATACCTAAAAGAATGCTATTTAACACGCATAAAGATTTATAATTTCATTGTTAATATTCTTTTTATTTTTCAGTATAATCATTGTTATCTAATTTCATTTATTAAGTAATGAAATGTACTTTGTATTCACAGTAACATACTTTTCATTTTTTTACTTCACTACTTAACTTTGTCGCGATGGTGATTTGAATTTAGTATATTAACAACAACAAAACTCTTTGAAAAAACTCTGATGTTTTTTTTTTTTTTTTTTTTCTTATCTGGAGGCAGGTTTGATGCGTCTCCCGGGAAACGTTGGAGAAAAAACAGATGGTTACAAACTATCTTCACTTAATCTAATTTCGAACAAATCATCGAAAAAGAAACAACACAAGGTTATATTGCGTAAGTCATAGATCACACATGATTCAAAAATCAAATTGTTCTACGGATGTTATGTTAAAAAAAGATTTAATGGCAACATTAATACTTGAAAGCTTATGAGGATTAAGTTATTCATAAAACGCATTAAGATTTGGTTTTAGTTTTAAATCAATTAAATGCAGTGACATACAGTGAAATACGCTTAGTGCGAAAACATTTAAGACGAAATGTTGGTTAGCACGAAATCATACAACAGTCTCGACAATCTACTATGTATTTTAAGGCTTTTTATTTTATCTTAACACTAAAAGATTGCCCTTCTGGGAATGACCAAAATACGGAAAAAACAATCCGCGCAGGCGAGATTTAAGGGGGATTTTTGAAATCAAAGAGATGTGGTTTCACATGATAATGTAGTAGATGATGATAATGTGTATACAAACGCAATTATGACAGACAAAGAAATTTTGGAGTTGGCTCAAAGCTAAAAAAATATCATTGATGCAGATTCCGACGACGAAAATGAAATGCATAATGCAGCTTATGTTCCCATATCATCCGAAACGAGGAACATCATGAAAAGAATACGCAATTATTTGGGCGTATATTCCAAAGGCGAAATGAATAATAAAATGGACGACATCGAACAATTTGATGCTAAAAAAGCTGGTGCAAAGAAAAATATCACATTATTTTCCAAAAACTCAATAAATGTTTTGTTATTCAAAAAACTTGAAAATTTTGTATTAAATTTAAATTACATTCAGTTCTGGTGAATATTTATGTTTTATTGATTTTTATACAATTACAAATACATGCAAATTAAATATTAAAATGATTAAATACATGCAAATACATGCAATTAAATATCTATATAAATAAAATGCAAAATTAAACTACATGCAAATGTACATATCTATATAAATAAAATGTACTCTAATAAACTACTTTTTTTTACATATATGTGTTACTTTTCTTTCTTTTTTTTTTTTTTTTTGGTAACGTCTTTTAACACGAAACAATATTTCTCATATTTCTCAGTCCCTTCAGAGTTTCGTGTTAAACGATTTTCACTGTACCTAAATTTTCGAATTCTATGCGCTCTTACCTGTATTCATGCTTCGTAATTCAACAAATGCATTTATAGAATTCTATTTTTCCTTTACATCTTATGAAAAATTCATTTAATTCATTATCAAATTCAGAGGGCGGGGGGGAGATTTTTCTGCACTGCATAATTTAATTTTTGAAATATTTTACTCATTTCTTTTCGAATTGTTCATTGTTTTCCTGTTTAAAATATATTCCACGTTTTGTTTCTTATACCGTGATGTTAAATTGATAATATTAACCTGTTAAAAAAACAAAAAACGTCAATTATTTGAATACAAAAACATTAATTCAGGCTTAAATAACTGATCAAATGAATATATTTTACACAAAAGAATAGAGATCATGGTCTTTTATTCCGCAATTGTATGGTAGAATTTTTAATCCATGTTTTGTGTTATATTCAATGTATAAAAATTTATTGTTCACCATGAACTAAAAGCTGTCTTTCAAAGCTTGTTTGAATAGTGAACCCTAAAGTCAAATAATGGAAGAATTTTTTTTCTAGATAATAATACTTATTTTGTGACAACAAATAAAGTCATATTCATATATCTATTTTTGATCGCGTTTGAAAATGTTACTGATAGCTGTGATGAAAAAGTTAAAGCAACTTATTATATATAAAAATATTTTACATTAAAAATGTTTTATTTTAAAACAGAAAATAATTGGAAATTATCGTCTGCAATTTCACAAGTTTTAAAATATTTTTACCTAATAATTCTCTCGAAGAATTTGAGATCGCTATTTAACCTTTCCTATTGCGTTAGTTAAAATAGTCTCATTACGCAGAATTATTTTATTGCACATTTGTAAGTTGAAAAACTTATAATTTATCCACTTGTTTGTTTTTACACATTCCAAACATATATATATATATATATTTTTTTTTTGATACAGCAAACGCATGACGATTTTATACACATGCAATTTCTCACCTTTTAAATCCATTTTTGGAACAAATGCCGCATTAAAAGTCTCATCTAAAATATGATTTTCGAAATTTCGAAAAAAATACGAAAAAACAAGGAAATTTTAAAAAAATTCAAGCTTACAACACTGAAAAATGCAAGAAATAAAGTGCTCCTTGTAAAACGTTTTCGAATTTTGAATAATTAGATTAGTCTCACGCCAAGGAGAGCGAAATTCTATTTATTCTGGAAACCCAATTTTTCATTTTCTTTTGCCTAATATTTATGGCAACATGGTTGCAGATTGTGCTCCGAAGCCGTCACTTATTTCATTGTTTATTTAAATTCATGAGAAATATTTTGTTGTTACCTCTGCAACCGTAACGACGCTCTACAGCCGTGCGGTCACAAGTTGAATTAGATGAATTTTAAAAATTTCCGATAAAAAGAATTTTGAGCGATAAGAAATATTCTGATGAAACGTTGTCTTTTACAATATACTGATAAGCCTATCAGAGCAGAATAATTTGGATTTACCGATAACACATGTATTAGAGATAACAAAGATAATTTTCTTTGTAAATGCAAAGTCGGCAATGTTTGAGCATTATCATTTAAACTCTATTATCATTACTTTTTAAAATTTATTTAAATTTTCGAAAATGTTAACATGGATATGAATTGACACGTTCTTGTACTGATAATTTGGAATATTAAACGCGTTTTTAAGATTTCAATGATTTATTCCTATTGATTTCCATTAGCAAAAAATTTCCAGGCATTCTTCGCTTAATAATAAAGAATCAAAATAAGAACAAAAACCTTTTTTACAAAAGAAAACTATCCCACAATATTAATAATATATTTTGACTCTAAAGAGATTTTATAGAATTGCACATTTTCTTGTGAAATCCATTTGTTGTGTCCATTTGATTCATATTTTTTTTTTTTTTTTGCATCAAGCATGCTTAGACTCCTTTATTGTCATGATAAAGGTAACTTTTCCTTCATAAAAATAGACCTGAAAGCTTTTTTTTTCCTTCCTATTACAAAGGGTAAAAAATTGCCATTACGGGCTCTTTCACACGAATCAATTTGTGGCACACATACAGTCAACTTTGTGACCGCGTGTGAAATGAATTACCTCCATATCAGAGGAGTAGTGACAGAAAACGAGTTGACAGACACAAAGATTACTACATGCTGAAGCGGTCTTATATACTATTTCTGAATTTGAAGGATATAATATGGTAAATGTATATGTTTGTCATAACAGGGAAGCTTATATTAATTTCGGGACATTTTTCTACCAGGTAAAATGTTTCCCTAGATTTGAAATGCTAACGATGTTTGTAAAGCTTATACAGTCATAAGAGCTTCATTAATATGAAAACTTAACAGCACATATGTGTACTGATTTATTCTACACGGATCTAGAGTTCTCAATAATTATTTTAATATCATACACAATAACAGTCACTATTGCAAAAACAATCGTTAATGTAATACAAAAAACGATACAACAAAAAGTATAGGAATATACAGTTAAATACGTTTAACACGAAAACGCTTATGACGAAATATCTGTTAACACTAAATAATACAACGGTTCCGATAAATTACTATCTATTTTCATGCATTTTTTTCTCTTAACACGAAACGAAAGTCGCTTAACACGAAAAAATTTCCTTCCAGGGAATGAACAAAACACGGAAAACACCAGTCGGATCGAACTGTTCTATTGTATCATTGGAAGAATTCATTGCAGTAAATGATGATAATGTGTGTACAGCCCCAATTTTATGGCACACAAAGACATTTTGGAGTTTTTTCAAAGCTCAAAAAATATCATTGACGCAGATTTCGATGACGAAAATGAAATGAATAATGCAGCTCCTGATCCCACTTCATCCGAAATGAGGAACACGGTGAAAAGTACGCGCAATTATTTAGACGTACATTCCAATGATGAAATGTATAACAAAATGAAAGAGATCGAACAATTTGTTGTCAATTTGATGCTGAAACAGACAATGCAAAGAAAAATACTAGATTGTTCTCCAAAATCTCAATAAATGTTTTGGTTTTCGAAAAATTCGGAAAACCTTGTATTAAATTTCCTAGTGAATGTTTTTGTTTATAGATTTTTATGAAATACATCCACATATATACGTATCTAAAATGTTCTCTAAAACTTAATTTTTGTTGAATATATGCTTTTTTGTTTTTTGCAATATCCTTTTATTCGAAAAAATATTTCAGTCTTCTCAGTTTCGTGTTAAACGCGATTTTCACTGTAAGCACTTTCTCTCAATTTGATTTTTTCCCCCCGTATTTGTAATAAAGAATAGAACCCCATTCAAAATATTTTTTCAGACTTTAAACTGTTCCAGCATTTTTTATTATATTTTGATTTCGCTATACTACAACGTAGAATACACTTTTTTTTTTATGCTATTCTTTTCTGTTTTGATCAATTTATTTTTTCTGGTTTTCTATATTTTTTTTCTAGAACATTCTGTTTTATATATTTTATCTCCTACAATATATTAAATGGATTTTTCTCCTTACATCCTGAAAGGAAAAACTGCATATAGAAATGTTTCTAATTATTAAAACACACTATATAATAAGTGAATATGTATGAAAGGGATGGGCATTAAGTCGAACGCGATCGACCGGTGGACCGTCAAGGCATTTTGTGGTGACCGCCTTTACTAAGACCTAAGACATGTGTACTAAAAGAAATATAGTTATGGAACACCGACTCCAGCTAGACTGGAGAATCGGCTTTTTATAAACGATGCGACTGTATTTACTTAAGCAAATGATTCAATAAATGTGTAGATGATACTTGTACCATCATTTAAAGTGAACGATGACACTTCCGCTGCAGGAGAAAAAAGGGATTACTATGATGCCAGCTGTAGAAATGATTTTTCCCCAGAAAGCTGACTGATGGGAGAAGGAATGTTTATGATCAGTTCTTTCCGCGATAACACGGGATTGGCTATTTAAGTATCATCTTACATCGCGCGGTTCCCGCGATGGCACGGGTATCGGCAGTGAACAAATGCAAGTACATAGGCCGGTTGATCATTGGTTCACGCATGTTCTCTGCTAGCTGCATTGAATACGTCCACGCCCCACGGTCTAGAAGTCACTCATAGTTGTTTACGCATTTAACTTGACAATTTTAGTGCTACTTATGTTTTTATTGTAAAAATAGTAATCCGTCATATTTTTTTTTTAAAAAAAAGGGGTGATACCACCCCTTTTTGGTGACTGTATCCTTGATTGTCAGCGTGAGCCAGATGTGTAGGGTTTGCAAAAGGAATAGACATTTTAGATTCTTAATATGTCTTTATTAAGAATAGAACTTAAAAGTCTAACAATTTAGATAAGTTTAAATGAGAATCTATAATGAACAACACACACAATGATAGTTAAACCGAATCGCGTAACTTAGACCACTTTCTCTAAATAATTATTTAATCCGCCTACTCTCACTTCTAATAATATATTACAATCTTAATATCAAATAATCAGTCCTACCTTAATCCAAACTTAGATTCGATCTTTATGAGGAAACGTCTGGGCGCGCGTGCAATGGTATGCACCTTGTATTAATGGTTGATTTTTTTCAGGTAACTTCACGATAGGCTGTCAGTTCCCTCTAGTCTCTTCCACACATAACATTCCTCAAATCGCCATCTCGCTTACTGAAACTTCTATTCTTTTAAAGGCTATCTTATTTGCATTTCTTGTTCACATTTCGCTTCTTGGGTTTTGGTTGGAAAAGAGTTGCCATTAATCTTGGCCACCAAAGAACCCAGAGGTTATGTTAAAGAAAAGACGCGTGAGCCCGTCACAAAGGTGCAATGTCGACAACAAGAGTGTTAAAAAAATACAATTTTTATACCAAATATCCACACCTACGCCAATGGGTGGACCGCAACACTTTAACATATTAGAAGTAGCCTGTACCCTAGAAAAGTCTGCCCACCCCTGATGTATACTATAACTATGCCATGATTTTACATCCAAATTGTAGGTCACTTTTTCTACCAGAAACCGAGTTCCATGATTAGGTTAGATTCAGGGGCGTAGCTACCACCGTATCAATGATACGGGGCCCCCAAGCTATAGTGGCTCAACATGTGTCAGCAAAAATCGTTATATTTCAAGAGGTCCCAAAAAAGGACCACAAGGATTTTTTGATACAGGGGCCCCTCAAGACTAGCTACGCCAGTGGTTAGGTTATTTGACAAAGAAGTCCTAGTTTGACAGTCTTAGTTTTATGAAATCGTTCTAAAACTATTGAAGAAATTTTTAAAGGTATTACTCGTAATTTTTAACTAAGCTTAGATGACACTTGTAATAGTACCTCCTCTCCGAACTTCAATAGTATTTTTGTTGTTTTAGATAGTCGTCTTTTGCAGTAATTCAGTTTCATCAAATGAATCACATTGATAAAGAGATGCTGATAATGATGACTGACGATAAATTGACAATATATGACAGCTCCTGATTAAAATCAGGACAAGGAATGTGACGAAATATCCATGATATCTAATCATCATGCCACTTTTGCAGAAATTTATGAAACAGATTCCATATGGAATCAAATATATAGAATCATTTTCAATGAACTACGAGACATTGAATAACTATTAAAAAATGACTATGTGAGTTATAAAGGGAAGCGAAAGAGAGATTGTTGTCCATGAGTGAAGGGAATTGTACAGTGGCGTAACAGAGGATATTAGAACCCCCTTCCTCCCTGCAAAATCAGGTCCTGGGTCCCAAGCCGCATCCTTCGAAGTGTAAGTACATGGCGTCAGTCACGTTTTGGGCCCACTGGAATCCTGGCCCCCCACGCATTGCGGGAGATTGAGTTACGCCACTTGAATTGTAATAAATGCAAAGGAATGTTACCTGCTGTCTATTTAGCCGTACTGTTTTTCAAAATTTTTCCAAAACGTTAATACATATATGTGAAAGCAATGTTTTTAGAAATTAAGAGTTTCAGTTTAGATTTTTCGTCCATTCGTTTTGAGTTAATTTTAAGTTCTTGCGCGTGTGCCATCTAACATCTTGGTATGTTATAATGTTTAGCATTTAGGGTTGAGTTGAGTTTGGTGTTTTATGGCGCAAGAGCCAGTTTTGGCTATACTGTGCCAAACATTCATAGGTCTGTGGTCTGGACGGGAAAAGAAGAAACTGGATGACAAGATGGAGGGTCGAAAATAGAGAAGAATCACTGGGGTACCCCGGGTTTTTAGCATTTAGGAATTAGCTTTAATTATTTCAGTTTAGAATGTGGAAGCAAACAAACTATTACAAGGATCAGGTTTTATTACTGCCAAATTTTTCGCAGCTAGTTAATTACCTGGTTCTGCTGTACTTTTAAGATTAACTGCTCTTTAATATTTCGATTCAAACTATTTAAACACTCATAATCCCACAAAAGAGTTTTTGATGAGTCCAAAAATTGGTGTAAATTATACAGTGAAAGCGCTTTTGTTATTAGATTTGGAGTTTAAATACAGTCAAAAATATTTTTTTTTACCATGTTGAAAGTTTCTTCCAGTTAACTAAGTTTCAAGTAACTTTACCTTGCTAAAACTTTAGCTAAACAGTGCGACGTTAATATTCAATCAATCAATCTTGCTAAAACTTATTTTCGAAGTCAACACTTCCTGTATCAGAATAGCTTCATTTTTTTTAAATTCATTATTACGATATTTTTTTAAAAATAACAAAGAAACAATTTTTAAAAAGAGTCGAATCACTTAGTTTTTTAAATATTTAATTTTATTTGAAAAACAAAAATCTCAAAATATTGAATACAAATTCGAATTTCAATACGCATCCTGAAGTGAAACTATAGTAATTATTTTAAATTAAAACACTTACAGGGTGCCTGTTCAGGTGTCGTCTTCGTCATTTGACCATGGCAAAACGAAGAGGAATTGAGAATTGAAACTACGAAGCTCACCAGGAATAGATCTTTCTCAGCTAAGCGAGACGTTTATAAACGATCACTCAATCAATGGACTAAAATCCTGACAGTCACTTGTTCTCCACTAACATCAAACTTGTACTTATTCAACTGGTAAAATTTAAAGAGTCCAAGTATAAAGATTCTTTAAAAAGTTTTTCAATATTAAAAAAAAATTCTTTTGTTATACGCTTATTTTTGAATCAAGTGCATTCTGTTTACCTCTGTACATTATTATTGTTGCCAAATAAGTACTTTTTACAGAAAGTTTTCACAAAAAAGCAAAAGTTACAACAGCGAAGTACATGAACCGATTGACTGGAAACACGTAATTACAGTTATGAGACTATGATGTCACATGAATTTTTGAAATTGGCTAGAAACCCATGGTTGTCATTGTGACTATGACGTCACGTGAAATTAGCCCATTTGGCTTCCTCTTTTCAGTATATTTTTGTATTAAACAATTTAAAGAAAACAATGAATATTCATTGTTTTATTTTAATATTTTTTATAATTTTTTCCTCGCTCATACTTTTTATACAAAATCTTATTTATCTATATTTTAACATCAGAAAATTGTATTAAAAACGATTTAACTTCTTCATAACGGTAGATACTTCAATTTTAGTAGGTCATAAAATAGTTAAAAGAAGCGTTTTATGAGAGATTTGTGGAGCAACAATGGCTATTAAGCTGAAACATTGTTAGATTAATAAATGTCAAAGCACGTCATCTTCTGAAAGAAGCTCGAAACATTTATTGATTAATCACTGTACTTTCTAAAAGTTCTGTGAAAGTCTTGTTGCATTACTCCCAATAAATTATATTGCTATCAGAAAGAAAAAAAATACATTTTCAAATAAAAAATTTAAATAGCCCCAAAATATTTAACAAAAAGAATGTACAACATATGCACAAAGCGATACATTTATACCTTTCATATAAAAAATTCAAATAACTCAATAATATCATAATCAGTTAGGATTCTAAATTCTAAAATCCATTTTAGCAAGAACTTAATCTAAAATTTTTTGATTATTTAATTTTATTAAGTTATTTAATTTTAGTAAAAACTCTTGAAATACCTTATTCTGATAATTTTGATTTCAAACTGTTATACCTATTAATATTTTCCAGCTGTAACTCAGTTTTTATGCCTATTTTATGAGAATTGCCTATTTTTAGTTTGAAAAGTCACCTCCATTTCATGTTCTTTTATTTCAGTTCAAGTGCTATTTTATGGAGTAGACATCTCGTAAAGTCCTCAAAATTATTGTTTTCTGAGAAAAACTATTACAGCCATTTTTTTTTCATCCTACCACTTGAAAAACATGTCAGGCACCTCCAGAATAAAGTAATATAAAGTAGACATATATATATCTCTTTAAGAGTGTTTATATCACAAGTTTTTTTATGAATAGGCAAAGAGAAAGTTGCTTATACGCAAAACTTAGTTACTCCCGATTTTATCCTAACCTGGAAATAAAGTATTCTGCATTAGCTCTTACAAAATTTTTATCTTCGATTATAAATATTTTTTTATAAATTGAATTATTTAAGAAATTGTTGTGACGTAAACTTATTAAAAATTAATTTTATTCACCCCCCAAAAAAAAAATGACAATCAGTGTCGTACAGATACTGCACACATCATCTGAACAAAAAAAGGGACAATCAGTGGCGTATAAAAATTATTTACCTAAACAAAAAGGTGACAATCCAGGGTGTATAAATATCATTCATCTGAACAAAAAAAAAAAAAAAAAAATGACAATCAGTCGCGTACAAATATCATTTGTCTGAACCAGGGGTGTCCAACACGCGGCCCGCCAGTATGTAAGATGCGACCCACCGACTCTTTTCTTTAAAAATTTTTAAATATCAGGTTTTTAAAATTCTTTCTCATTTTGAAATTTATTTTGGGGGAAATATATATATATATATATATATAATGTATATGTGTGTGTGTGTATTTATATATACATAATACAATGTATTTGCCTGTTACCTGTTCTTGTTTTAAAATAAATCCTTTTTGATAACAGAAGTGTCCTTTAGATTAAAATAGATTTATATTTTATTAAATAGTTACATTTGATTTTACTATAATAAATTACTTTTTTTAATAAATTCCGAATTGCATTATGCATATCCTTTACTATGGATGGTACAGGATTCTTTGTGTGTGCGACTTTCATTCTCTTTCTCCTTTTCTGTTTGGAGTGCCTAAAAAGTAAGAGGCAGTCAGAGATGTTCTATAAAATTTTAAAAAAATATTCAGGACGTTAGGTAAAGGGCAATGTATACTTAATCGTTTGCGAATGACAGCACAAACAAATTTCAACAATCAATAACGAAAGATCAATTCAAAAGAAGCACCGTAATTTTCAAGAAAATGGCAACTATAATATTTTAAACATTATTTGATCATTGCATTATTGTATATGAACATTATTATATTATCTATGTTTGCATGCATGAAAAATAATGAAAACAATAATAATAATTCATTCTGTTTTAAATTTTCACTTCAATAAATGTTTTTTTGTTTCCAAATAGAAAAGTATATATTTTTATGTGCGGCCCTCGAGACTATAATGTTTTTCCGAAGTGGCCCGCAAGGTCATTTGGGTTGGCCACCCCTGGTCTAAACAAAAGTGACAAAATGAGTGATGACGTAAGCATGAGATTAATTGGAAAAAAATATTATAATCTGTGGTGGCGTATACAAGGGCGAGGTTTGGAAGTTCAACTACAATAAAACAACATCTTTTTTAAGAAAATCTTAACGTATATTTTAATGTAAAGCATATTTGATACCTCATTTGTTTATTCACAAAAAATTGTGAATAAAGAAATGAAATCATCAATATGCTTTAAATTCTATCCCTACCAAAAAGCAAAGTTTATAAATCTGCTTTTTTATGAATTTGATTTTAATTCCTTTTCATTTTTGACTGATATTTTACCGTGTCGTTATGGAAACGAGATTTCGAAAGAAAATTAAAAATGATGCACTTTAAATACGTATATGATCAACATGTAGCTCCAAAAAATTACTTGCGACTTTGCATTCAAAATAAAAACTTCTTTAAGATTTAAGTTTTTCCCAATTTCATATATATTTCTTTCCTGTCGATGTAATTATTGTCGATGTAATTATTTTTATTTGTTGTGAAATCTTATCACTCAAAAACGTTTGCTGTGTTTTTCCTTCAAAAAAACCACAATTTCAATTACGTAATTCAGAGAGATAATATTTCACTTATACAACACCGAGAGAGATTGCAACAGGAACTA
>BMAV01027625.1:92177-118856 GCA_019973955.1 Trichonephila inaurata madagascariensis
AAGTCCATAGAAGCCCATGTTAAATTGCGTAAGTTTATGTACCTTTTTCTCACAAACTATTTACTACTCATGGATAAAATTTTTACAGTAGGTTATGTGTACTATCAATAACACTTAACGGAAGGGTTTTGTCTTTTTGTTAAAAATTAAATTAATTATGAATTTTTGAAAAGGTGTCCAATTTTTCCCCCTAAAATTTAGTTTAAAAAAGTCATATCTATAAAACAATTTGATAGATATATCTAATTCCCTTCATTAAAATGCGTAAACATGTTTAAAGTCTGCTCACTGAAAATTTGAGAATTATATGATCAGTAGTTTTTTAAGAAAAAGGTACATAAAGTGAAAAATATTACATTTTGAGAAAACAGGCTTTAAAGTACAAATTTGTAATTTTTTGAGCATTTACTTTTTTTAGTACTTTCCAGAAGCATATGAAGCATTTTTTTTAACTCTCTGCTCATGCAAAAGACTCTTATAATTTTCTTTTTTTTCATTATTTTTAACAATTTTGCCTTTTTTTGGGGATCTTAAGATGCTATCGTTGGGCTACACGAATCCTACGTGTATCTAGTTTTTTGGAGCATGACACAAAGTTGTAACTCGTTTCACTATCACAATGCTTTACGATCATTAATTTTGTTACATAACTCATATTGAATTGTGTAATAGCCATATTTACTCCTAATTTTAGAGTTTTTAATTCCACAAATGTAGATCTTGGAATCACTGATCATATGGTGTTGTTAACTGACTCATTTGAGATCTGAGTCTTTCCATGTAAACATTTTCTTTATAACACGGGATTACCTAGATCTCTAAAAATTGGCTTCATTTAATTCATTATGGTATATAGCACGCGTGTATGTGTTTATGATCGTGTAAGGTATTCGCCCGTGGGTGATGCCTTACTTCTAAGTTATCTTCGTGACCAATGGGTGTGGGAGTGAATGAAGAACCAGGCGTCGCCATGATTTTAAAATGTCTTTATTAAGATCTTAACTTAAACACTATACAAAGATAATAGTTATATATTTAAATTTAGAGAGTCTGAGGTGAGAAAACACACAATACGTATAACCAAATAAGCGCGACTTTAATCACTATATTCCCGCCTATTTCTAATCTTAACTTATACACAGTTCCTAATAGATAACAGAATTAATCTCTTGGTTAATAACAATCCTCTCGGATCCTAAATATCTTTTCTTGATCTCGCGTGGAATAGTATCCACCTTGACTTGATCGTTCTGCCACGGAAAGCTTCACACTAGAACAACGGCTTACTACTCTGACTTCAGTTTACGCGCTTAAACTCAGACTAGCATAATCACTTCCCAATAGGTTATCCGCTTACGTTAAATTTCTGCTATTTAAAAGGTTCCTAATTTGCATACTCACGCTTCGCTTCTGGATTTGGCTGGAAAGGATTTTCCTTTTTTGGCCCTAAAGAACCCAAAAGGAGTTTTTAGTTGAAAAACGCAATGAGCCCGTCACAATTGTAGTGCTTTTCGTTACATTCAGATTCTGTCTTTTGAAACTTGCACCAGGCATTTATACTCGCAGGACGCAGTCTATGTTGAGGGCTCTCGTTTGAAGACAGAAGATGAACATAAACAGCAGTTTTCATACTGTGTAGATCATTGATATCATTTCTAATAGCCATACCATAGTATATTTGAACTTTTGTTTCGTTTTTAAGATCCAAAAAACGTGTACCCATACATTTTTAGAGATAAGCCCAATACACTCTAATTTTTCCACTTGAACATCATATGGATTTGCGTTCATTAGAAACTTATGCAAGGGGAAACACAGGTTCTCCTAGCAGAGCTTATTTGATGCATGGCAAGGAGTTGCTTCATTCAAAAAGTAAATAAAAATACTTCTAATTATCGTATTTTCTCATATTATATATAATTTTAAACAAAAATATTTGAACATGTGCCAGATCACCTTATCTCACTGTATACACACATTTTGCGCATTCACAGTAGTATACACAAGGGGAAGGAGGAGAAACACCATATAGACAAAGAGATTTTCAATTTTTACCATAGAGCTCATACCTCGGAGCTTCCATCTGTATATTTTGTAGAAAGTACGTTTCCCCCCTTCCCGAGCGAGGTCTGTGTACACCACTGCATTACGATTCACAATGGCGTACACAAGGGAGACTGGGGATTTAACTCCCTCATAAACCAACAGAATTTTTGTTTTTACCATAGAGATTACCCCTCGGTACTTTCGTGTACGTGTTTTTTTAGAATGTACCACCCCCCTCCCATAAGAGAAGTTTGTGTACATCTCTGGGCACTCAGATTTGAACCATGAAATATGGTCGCGGTTACTTAGTGGTTGTAGTCACGGATTCGTGGCCAACGTGTCATGAGTTCGAGACCTTGTGCCACTGAAGATCCGACATGTAGAGAGGCTGATGTCCGTTGTATCTATCGTGGCTAAAAGCCCTCCTATTGGTATGGTGTGGTAGTTTGGAGAGGGGTGCCAATTAGGGGTCATCCTCGTCACTCGACCGAGGTTCAAAAGTACAAGTGAGTGAGAGTAGTATTAATGTTGCACAATAAAGCAACACGAGGGCTATTGGCGACAGACCTCGTAATCATCGGTCAAGTAACGAGGACGATACTTCATCTGGCGCCACCCTCTCCGAGCTACTATCCCACACCACTGGGAGGACATTGTGTCTTGACAGAATGCAGAAGTATCGGCCATCTCTACACGGAGGGTCTTCAGTTCAGTGCCTCAACATGTGAAACATTTTGACGCTTTCAAATAAGATTTATTTATGCGACTTTATTTCTCCAAAAGAGGGCCTCAAAGGATTTTGATACAGTACCTACTCAATATTAGCTACTCCAGTGTTTCAGTGGCACCAGGACTCGAACCCGCGACATTCCCGCCACGAGTTCCTGACCATAACCACTAAGCTACCGCGGCCCCTTGTAGATTACGAGATCCGTCGCCAATAGATCTCGTGTTGCTTTATAGTGCGACGTTATTAAAAACTGACATGAAACATGTAAAAATGACGTTTGTTCTTTTATCGTGTTATAATTTTAGTTATTTTTACGCCAAAAAAATGAAAACAAGTACTGAAAGTATTCCAAATATCTTTTAAAAAAAATACCTTTTCTACCCTCCCCTCCCTCGCGATCTAACTCTTTTCTTTGATAGTTTAAAGGGCGTAACTGATCCTCCCGCGTTTTCCGAGAGTGGATTTGCTAGATGCATTTGCGTCATAAAGAAGCGTCATGCGATTGTTTTAAAATAGAGACATGTGCATTTGATTTGTAAATGCGCATGAAGCTGTCATCATGACATTTTAAGATATTTTCACGACACCAGATCCGGCTAGACAAATAAGTTGTTTCATAAAGTTTAAAATACTATTGTTAAACCTTAATTTAGCTTTATACTTATTCAGCGCGAAACGAGGAAATGTTCTTGAATAATATGAGAGTATAAGAACATGATATTCAACATATTGAATCTGAAATATCTAGGATTTGTGGTATTTTTAAATTATAATAAAGCTAAAAATGGCATCCATATTTTTATATCACATATTTCTCATAGTTATCATTCAAATATACTTATGTAGTTCAATAATGTTGAATGTGACAGAAAAATACCTATCATTAGTATTATTTAATAAGAATTAAATAAAATAAGACGAATAGACATTAAATAAAAGAAAACGACACGTTTTAATACAAATTAAAATTTTTTTTAAGGGTGATAGTATTTTAAAAAATCAAAAACTACTTTCGAAACTCTAACATCCCATTTTACGTAGAATATTCGATTTTAAAATCGTATAAATCGAGTTAAATTATTTAATTCAATATTTTTTTTGGTATTATTTTCTTAACAATGCCATTTTATAAATATGTTAAATCAATAGCTTCCAACTCCCGGGCGAGGAACCGATACCGGTCCGTGGATCAAATGGTGCAGTTAATCCACGGACCGGTGGAGGTTAAATTATTTCAATTTGATTTACCATGGTGTATTTTTCTCGGGTTTTGTGCGATTTACAATGGAAATCACTTTATATTCCATGTTGAATCCCTTTATATTCATTTTTTAGTCTAACTGCATTTGATTCTGAAGGCATATTTAAATTAAATTACATCAAAGTAATCTAAAATATAAACAGTCAACGTCCTACCCTCAGCGGGCAACGGTGATATATCAAACGTTGTCCACAGGGATATCTTAAGGCATGGGCCAACTGGGCCCGGACTTCGGCCGCAATATGGACCTCTTCTCGTTCTCAACTCTCAGCCTAAATAAAAAAGATCATAGTTCGAATAATTTCAACTGGCTGCATGTAATGACCGTCGTCCATATCTAGGCCAAGGACTAGCACCATACACCATCATTTCTCATTTAGTTTAGAACAAAAAGTTTTAGAACAATTTAACTCTCAATAAAATAATAATTTTATGTAATTATTCATAATTATATAAATTATTATTTCTTATAATACACATGAAGGGGGAGGGGGAAGAAAAAAAAGACGTCATAAAAATATAGTATTCAATAGCAAAGAAAATCGGCAGAAAAGATGTAATTTATACAGGGTAAGCACAAAAGATGGACCCGATTTTAAAAAATCATATTATCGAAAAAGAAAAAAAAACTACTGCACATATTACAATAATTGATACGAGAATGTAAAGAGAAATATACCAACTTTTTTTCTCACCAATGATCAACAGGTTGCAGCAGTTTCAAGGTCGCTATGATTAACATTTCAAACATGGTGACAGTGACAAAGAATTTTTGCCTACGAGAGTTGCCGCCTGTGAACTTAAAAAGGTATGTGTGGAAAATTTTACAAAAATAATTAAATTTCAAGCAGTATCTTTGGCAATTGATACAATAAATAATAGAGGAAGCAGTATCTTTAGCAATTACAAGTAAGGACAAGTAAGCATTTCTGTAGCAATCCAAACCATTGAAAGAGTGATGCTACAAAATGTATGGAATGAACTATAGAGTACAGATTGGACAAGTTACGTGTAACAAAAGGGGCACATATCGAACATTTGTAACTGAAAAAAAAAATTCGGTATGTTTTTCTTTACATTTATTTGTCATTTATTGTAATACATGTAATAGTTTCGATATAATATGATTTGTTAAAATCGACTCCATCTTTTGTATTCACTCTGTATTTTAAAGAAATGAGCGCCTTATTTAGAATACAGCTGCTCACTGGCGTAGCTAATTCTGAGTGGGCCCTATATCAAAATTCCTTCGAGGTCCCTTTCAGATATGAGAGCCCTATTAGTGGGACTGTAGTTACACATGTTGGGGCCAATGTAGCTTGGGGGCCCCGTATCATTGATACGGCGGTAGCTACGCCCCTGCAGCAGCTACGCATTACGAACCAATCAATAATGTATTGGTTCATATCTGCGCCTTGTGTAAGTTGTTATCCGGTTTGACTTTGATTCACAGAGTTGTGAAGGATGTTCTACTGCGGAATAATCTCTTCTTGAGTTAGACTCCTGAGAACTTAGGACGGTCGTAGACGACTGCTCATCACATCTCCAAGTATTTAACTGAAGTGAGATCTGGCAATGTAGCCGGGGCCTGGGATTTGTTTGATTTTAATTTCCGTCGCACTTTGAAGCAACACAAGAACTATTGACGACGTTCCTCGTAATTTTGAATCATGGTCAAGTGACGAAGAACAACTCCTGAGCTGGCACCTCCACACCACGTCGACGAGAGGACTTTAACATTGTCATATTTCACGTACGTCAGCACTTGTACACGGCGAGTCGTCAGTGGTACCACTGATCACTAGGTATCAGCTACTGGTCAGTGACGTCTCGACAACGCCGGTCATAAATTTGCGACCATGATTACTTGGCTAAAGTGACCAGCCACCAGAGAAGAATTTGATAAACAGGACAACCAATCAAAAGTTGCGATTGCAGTCTGCGGACGATTATAGTTATGTTGAAATGCAATCTCTGGGTTCCGTGAAAGGACATCATATTGGATTGAAAATATAGTCGATGTGTTGTGGGTAATGCCACCTGTCTGACGTAGTCAGATCGAGGCCCACGAAATTCATTGTGGCAAGGGGCTAGAAGTACGCTTGTTGTTGGCCTTGGTCGTGAGCATCATACAGGTGACAGTACGAATTAGCTCGGTGAAATTCCCCGAAGGGACGATAGATGGCGACAGCCCCTATCTCCACCTCCACAGTTTAGGCATGGAACTGAAGGGGAGGGAAATATTCTCCAGTCCCCTGCACTCGTGATTCAGTTCACAAGACTTTCGGACCCACTGATTTAACGAGCACGTACTCCGTGTGTACTCGGATAGTCGATGTGCCAACCTGATATAATGGGTGGTAATCAAAACAGTCAATTACCGATTGAAATGGTATCTCATCGGACCATAGCTACCGGTTGAAAAGTTTATATGGTGGGTGACAGTCACTACTCTTCTCTCATTTCGAACGTCCCCAGATAAATTTTAGCCAATCAATGGGGCTCATCAATACTCCAGTTCGAAAAAAATTTAGTCCAGCACTGCTGCAAAAGCATTTGTTAGAAAGCAGAAATGAGGGATATAGTCTCTATGGGTGGCGTGAATTGAGATCTCGTCCTTCGAATTGCTTGTTAATAACTCTTGATCTCTGGTATACAGATTACTCATCCGATAGTTAAGAAAGACTAATCAGATGCTATAAAAGTTGTGACGGGCTCATGCGTCTTTACTTTAACATAACCTCTGGGTTCTTTGGTGGCCAAGATTAATGGCAACTCTTTTTCAACCAAAACCCAAAAAGCGAAATGTGAAAAAGAAATGCAAATGAGATAGCTTTTAAATAACAAAAGTTTCAGTAAGTGAGGGCAATTTTGGGGAATGGTATGTGTGAAAGAGACAAGTGTGAACTGACAGCCAATCGTGAAGTTACCTGGAAAGTAAAACATTAAAACAAGGTGCATACCATTGCACGCACACCCAGACGTTTCCTCACAAGATTGAATCTAAATTTGGATTAAGGTAGGAATGATTATTTGATATTAGGACGTAATATTATTAGAAGTGAGAGTAGGTAAATTAAATAATTATAGTGGTCTAAGTTACGCGATTCGGTTTAACTATTGCTGTGTGCTTGTTCATTATAGATTCACGCTTAATTAATCTAAATTGTTAGACATTTAAGTTCTATTCTTAATAAAGTCATATTAAGAATCAAATATGTCTATTCCTTTTGCAAACCCTACACCTCTAGCTCACGCTGACAATCAAAGATACAAAGTTTCTTACACGATCATTAACTTCTTTCTCTAGGTCGATCGCTGCTGTGTTTTGCTACAATTCAATTCATTTCCGCCGAAATCTTGGAATGGCAGCATCACTGCGACTCAAAAGATGAGTAATTCTTTGCTTTGATGATCGATCGTATTTTCATTAGCCCTATTGTACATCTTACCTAAAATGGTGACCATATATGTGTGCACAGTGTGTTAAGTGTTGATATAGTCATATTAAGTAGATATAACTAAATAAGAATGAATATTAAGTTTAGAATTAGAATTTTCTCTTTTTCATTCACCATCCAGATGCTTATTTAGCGATGCTTCCACAATACTTTATTAAAATCAAATAGCAGCCTCATGCTGCTGTCTCAATTATATATATGTATATATTTTCCCCAAAATGTATGTTTATTTTTTCAGCTTATATAATTTATAAGCCAACATTTTTTTTTTAAAAAATTCTGAAAATCTTTCGAGAAATTAGGCAAACAATGGCATTGCATCTTTCCGTAGAGGCTGCTAGAAGAATTCGTGGCGATTCGTTAAGATGAATCAAATTACACAAATGCTGGCGCACCTAATAACTTTAAACTGCATTTAACAAACGAAGATTTTGGAGTCAAGCATTTTTAGTGAGCTGTAGAGGTGAATATTCAGCTCGGTTATCTTTAATGCAAATATGACTTTGATTCCAACAAGTGATGAAATAACCAAGATCCATACTTAGATTTTATATTTGCCCAGTGGTCAAGGTATGGATCATGGACCACTAAAGACCCGCCGTGTAAGACAGCAATGCACGTTAAATCTGTCAAGAGTTGAAACGTCCTTCCGTTGGTGTGGTGTGGTAGTTAGGAGAGGGGGGTGTCAGCTCAGATGTCGTCCACGTCACTTGACTATTGTTCAAAATTACGTCGCCAAAAGCCCTCGTGTAGCTGAACAGTGCGACGTTAATATTCACTCACTCACTGGAATATTTTTTGAATTTTAATGGTTACTGCGAACCAGTGAGTGAGTGTGGTGTCTTATGACGCAAGAGCCTATTTTAGCTATTCTGCGCCACACTTTTGTTAAAATATTAAAAATACTGTGAATCAGTGTTATAATTAGTTAAATCAGTTTCTGTAATGCATGACATTTACGCACATGCAACAATTAAGAGAACGTTTTTTTTCTTTTTACAGTGGTGTGGCAATAAATTTACACTTACTTAAAAACAAGAGCATATGTACTTCCTGGAACTGATGTTACCTTTCGAGGGGTCTAATGAAGTGCTGGAAAATGTTTACTTTTCTACGCCGACCGTTTACTTACACTTCAAGGCTGTTTCCGAGCGTAGAAAAAAAAAGAGAAAACCGTATATTTTTTTCCGTTTCCAACTTTTTAAAGTTTAACGATAAATTCATCAATTTTTCTTCTTCAATGTTTGTATACGAAAAAACAACAGAACGTAAGATGTAGAAAGTTTTTCGCTAATGGTCAACTGAACAAAACAAAAAAAAAAAAAAAAAAAATTATATAAAAAAAAAAAAAAAAAAAAAACCGATCATAAGTTGAAGTAGAAACTTTGCTTGCTGCGTTATCAACTAATGTTTTCCTGTTACACGCGGTAAGAGCTCCCTGAGTTTATCGCGCATCATCCAATTTCCGGTTCAGAAAGTTGGCAGTCTTCCCTTTCAATATATCAGCAAATGTCATGTGAATTTTTTCACTTGTCTAATTCTTTTCCGAAGACGTTTATGTAGAGACCATTGATTAAATTGTTCACATTTTCGCTTTCCTTACGCAACTTTATTTTTTATTTTCATTATGCACAACACAAATCTACTAAATAAATATTTAAAGTTGTAAAGATCTGCTCAACGCTTCTAAGGGTGTAGGAGAGACGGAAGGAAGACTAGCCATATTCCAAAATCACTCAATTTATCCTCAGTTTCAACAACAATACAAATCCAATTAACAAAAGTTAAGAGATGCACCCAAATATCAACTATGTAAAGCAATTAACGAGGTATGGGAGATATAAGAAGACTATATACAAGGTAAACAAAAAAGTTATTGCCGTTTTTAATGACCCGAAAGAACACGATATAAAAATAGCGTAACCAATTGTTAGTCCTCGAAGTAATCACCATCTTCATCCAGCACCTTCTGCCAACGTGTCTCTAGTTGTTCAATCCCCTTGCGGTAAAAATCGGGGGCGTGGGATGCAAAGAAGTCCGTGAGAGCTTGGTGAACGTCTGCTTCATAGGGGAAGGATTTACCACGGAAATGATTGTCCAGGGAATGGAAGAGGTGGTAATCTGATGATTCAAGGTCAGGTGAGTAAGAAGGATGGCACAAAATCTCCCAACCAAGTCACTGTATCGTATTCCTGGCCACCCGCACGATATGTGGCCTCGCGTTATCATGCAATTAGAGTACACCCTTTTGATTAACCAATTGATGGCTCCTTCTGATGCAGTGCCTGTTGTACCCGTTCCAATTGCTGCGAATACAAGTCCGCAGTGACCGTTTGGCCCATTGGTAGCAACTCATAGTGAACCACTTGACGACAAGTCCCCCAGACACAAAGTATAATCTTGCGTGGGTGAGTAGGTGGTCTTGCGCTGTGCGGGACAGTATACTGGGGTGAAAACCAATATCTGGAACGCTTGGGTGTGTCATACAGGACCCACTTTTCGTCACTGGTCAGCACCCGATGGAATATGGATGCGCTACGGTGGCGAGAAAGCAACGATAAAAAGGCTGTCACTCGTTGTTGCTTATGAACGTCCAACAGCGTGTGAGGAACCCACTTACTCAGCCTGTACGTCTTACCTAAGCGATGCACATGATGTCTAACCGTTTCACTGGAAGTGATGAATTGCCTGGCAAGTTCACTACACGTTTGACTACTGTCCTCAATGGCCGCCTGCAGGGCTTCGTCATCCAAGGCCTGTGGTCGTCCTGTTCGAGCTTTATCACAGAGGGACAAACCTCTCGACCTGAATTTTCGAAACCAATGCCTTTCCGTACGTTTATTGACAGCACTATCCCCAAACGCTTGACATATTCGGCGACTTGATGCAGCGGCTGATAAGTCCACTTTGAAGTCGTAAAGTAAACAACCCCGAACGAGCTCCTTCGATACGTCCATTTCGCTTTACTACTGTACGAGTTCCAATTGATGAATGTGAACAGTGGACCTGCGTTTATAACAACTGATATTCCTACTCTCGATTGACGGTTTCTCAATCACGTCAAACACGAATTTTCATACTTATTCTTGCTTCTTTCGATGGAAACGCGCAAACGGCAAGAACTTTTTTGTTTTCCTTATACTTAGATCACTTACATCTATTCAATAGCTTTTACTTCGTAGCTACCTAATCTAGTTTAATTCGTAGTTTACAGATTGTCAATTTAATAATAATATTATCAGTTACTAAATATCTATGCCGCACTTCAAGTTTAATTAATCACTGCTCCCGTTATCAGTCTAACCTATCTCTTTTCTAACCTGAAAGTTTCAACTTATATACAAGTCTTACTTTGCATGTCCACATCTTCTTCTTCGGGAGGAAGCTATATAATATAATAATTCTTAAATCCCCAATGCTTCCCAAGAGGAAATATTTACAGCAACGCGTATATACCCGTCACAAAGGGACCCATTCTCTAGTGACAAAATGCAAAAGTTCATTTTCCACATGAAATGTGCTAAAAGGAGTACAAAGAATTTAAGAGTTAGAGAGATTTAGTAGAATTTCTCTCGCTTTCTTTGTTCTCTTCAAAAAATTCTTCATTTTAACATTTCCATGTAGCTACGACAACTAAGCGGTATAAGCATCGGCAGTGACGTCGCAAGATTGCTAGAGGCCTTGGGACCCTATACAGAAATAGGCTCACCTGTGAAAGAATGTATCATATATTGTCAAATACTCAAGAAAAGGTAACCCCCCTGTAACAAATAAATGCGCGTGATTCACGAACTTAGGCATAAACCCACTGCTGGCCTGTGGGTTTATGCCTCGCAGTGACGTAACGTACACCCCCACACCGCAGGAGGAAGCTCCAGGACTCTAGGGGGTCCAAAGCTTGAGCTATGCCAAGTAAGTAAGATCCGGACTTGGGGCCTAAAACCTGATTTTGCAGGGGGCCCTAATATCCTCCGTTACGCCACTGGTCTTTCGCCTAAATTAGAGGTGGGCAAATAGAGGCCCGACAAGACAGTCAGAAAATATTCTCTACATTGGGGTCAACATGTATTTGTGAACAAAGTTTTTCTTGCATGAAGATCAGCAAGAGTGAATATGGATGCAAGTTAACTACCGTAAAATCCGGTGTATAATGCGCATCTGTACTTTGAAGCTGCATTTTTAGTTTTTAGGTATATTCGGCGTATAACGTTAACTTCATTTTTTTACGAAGAAACCTGAATCTTACAAGTGCAATGCTTTTATATTGTGAAGTCATTTATTCAAATTATTATACCAGACTTTTAAAAAAATAGCATATTCTAGAACTATAACCCTCTTTAGGTTCATTAGGTATGTCATTTCTTTTAAATAAACAGTATTCCGATCTATGTAGAAGTCTATTTTTTTATGCTTATCCTTTTGTTTATTTTTAAAGCTGTCATTTTTATGCCCGGAGTATAACGCGCACCCGTAAATTTCGATCCTATTTTAAGAATTAAAAGTGCGCGTTATACGCCGGATTTTATGGTAACTATGGACATTAAAACTTGGAGGCTACGATGAGAATTTTAACAAGAAATATCTCCATCCTGATTTCAAAAGAATTGTAGAGAAAAGAGTGATAGGGTACATTCGTCTCATTAAACTGATTCTAAAATTAAATGTGCTTGCAGCTATAGATTACATGAAGTTAGCACAATTGATAAACTGAATTAAACTGACACCATTTTATTTAACATACGAGTACATTTATTGATTTTAAGATACAATTTACACTTTTTGTAAGTTACAAAATTAACTAATGAATGCAATCAATGTAAAAGGGTGCGGCCCTCCGGTATTTTCCGTTACCTCAATGTGGCACCTCAGTCCAAAACAATTGCCCACCTCTGGCAGTGGCGTAACGAGAACATTTGGGCCCCCCTGCAAAGTCAGGTTTTGCGCCCTCAAGTTGGATTTTACAAAGAGTAGGCACTTGGCGGTAGTCAGGCATTAGCTTCCCCCCGCGATGCGGGGGTGTAAGTTACGTCATTGACCCCTGGACTAAATGATGGTGTATGGCCGTAGACCAAAGCGTAAACAGGACGATGAGCATAACATATTCATGCCACTGTTGCCAATTGGCATATAATTCGAAATTCACACTCTTTCGAGCATATATCCGGGAATAATATTTGATAATTAAAATAATTCGGAACACTAATATGATTGATGCCAATTCGAGCCCATAAAACATCTCTGGTGGTCGGTGACTCTTTTGTCCATCTACTTATATAAGCCCTATTTCATTAAAGACTAGTCATGTAGAAGGATTGATTTATTTTAAATCTAGTTGAAAGATCTGGAGTAAATGTAGAGTAGGGTGAACTTATAAGAGTTGATCTAATATTAGGTTGGGGGAAAAGAAATCCATTATTTTTGCATGAAGTCCAAGCCTTTATTTAACATGTTTTGGATTGTCCGATTTAGGTCAAATATGTACTGCTTTATTGTATAATTTTTTGTTATTTTAAAGGTAGCTTCATAATGCCTCTCTCGTAGAAGTCTTTGTTCTTATTGGCGAAACATTCTAGTAATCGATTTTCACAATCTTCTCTTGATCCCAATTTCTTATCACTCAGGAAGTTGTGCAATGCGAGAAAAATGTGGTAATCGCTTGGTGCCAGATACGGACTATATGGTGGATGTATTAAAACTTCTCAACTAAGCTCCCAGGGTTTCTGGTGAGTCACTACAGACATGTGTGGCCTGGCGTTGTCATGATGCAACACAATACCTCTTCTGTCGGCCAATTCTGGTCAATCTCTAGCTTTAAACGGTGCAGTTGTCGAGAGTAGAGATCTGAATTTAGTGTTTGGCCATACAGAAGCAACTCATAATAAATTATTCCCTTCCAGTTCCACCAAATACACAGTATAACCTTCCTGGCCGTTAGTATTGGTTTGACCACAGTTTGAGCTGCTTCGCCGCGCTTTGACCACGATCGTTTTCGCACAATATTGTCTTATGTGACCCTTGTCTCATCCCCAGTCACCATCTGCTTTGGAAATGGGTCGATTTCATTCCGTTTGGCCAAGGCTTCTCGGATGGAAATTCGATCCATCATGTTTTTTGGCGTTAATTGTTGTGGCACCCGGACATTGAGCTTCTTTTTGAATTCAACTTTGCGCAAATGATTTAAAACTGTTTTATGGTCAATCTTTAGCTCCTGGGGCGATGCTACGAATACTAATATTCCGGTCAACTTTGATTATTTTTGTGATTTTATCGACATTTTCGATGATGGGCCTGCCTGTGCGAGGTGCATCTTTAACATCAAAAATGCCTGAGCGGAATCGACGAAACCAAAATTGCAAGTAATTAGTTACTACAGTATCGGAACCATAAACACAATTTACAATTTCAGCTACCTGGCTTGAATTTTTGTCTTTATCAGAGAAAAACTGTAAAATGTACCGAATTTTCTCTTTTTTGACTTCCATTTTTAACATCCTGTAACTCACAACTGAATGGACCGAAAAAAAAGAATTTTGTTAGTGTAAAACGTCACCTTGACAACGAGCCTAAATTTGATATTGTTTGATCGATACTTCACAAGATATCGACACTACATCCATCAACCGAAAACAATAATGGAATTCTTTTTCCTCAACCTAATATTTGATCATGGTTCAAATATATGAGGCGTCTTATTTGTACTTAGCTGAATAACATTTCTTGAATTGGGCACTTATAAGATGACCCATAAGACGCTCGATAGGCAAACAAATTAATTAGCTGTAATTTAAACAGTACAGTAAAATACATGTAACGTGAAAACGCTTACGACGAAATATCAGTTACCACCAAATAATGCCGCGGTACCGCCAATCTATTTTGTATTTTCATGCATTTTGTGTCTTTTTACACGAAACGCGCGCGCGCCCGATAACTGCTTAACACGAAAAGATATCCCTTCTGAGAATGAACAAAATACGTAAGACATCAGCTGCGCAGGCAAGATGTAAGAGGGGCTTGAAAGGAAAAAGAGGTGGTTTCATATGTTTCGTAAACAGGAGGCTTTGAAATACCCTAGGAGTATCTTGTGAGATCAGCCAATTTTGTTTCTCTGAGCTACGTTCGTCTTCCACCCCTACAAACGCTACACGAACCATCTATTCTTTCATTAGTTGGCTTTGGATTTCGCTGACTAGTAAAAGTAAGAACTATGATTTTTTGGTTCGAAGAATTTTTCTTAGGAGTACAATGACAAAAAGCTCAGAGGGAAAGCAAACTTCTGTTTCGCTTTAAGGTATCCGACTACGTTCGGAACCGCGATTTTAAAAAAGCCCATAAATGAATAATTTTCATGATATTTAGTGTCACTTAGATTATAATACATGTATAAAATTGTTTTTAAGGACATTTTGACAAAAAAAAGTTATTTTATTACAATATTTTGGCAAAAAATTAACTTGGAATAACCTTTTTTCAAAATGTTCTCCTTTTATAAAAAAATGCTTCTAAAATAATAATATTTTGTGTGTGTGTGCTTATATAAAGTAAAGAATTCTCTGGAGAGTCTGAACTATTTTTTTAAAAAAAATTCACATTATTTTCAGAGTTACAACCCATTGAAATAATTATCGGTGTTTTTTTCTTAAAATTTCACCTCTCTGTTGTCGTAAAACTGGATAAACCCACTTCCAAGTTATCTATTTCAAAAATTCTAGTTGCGCCTCTGTACAGAGGTCTGAGCTATATACACGCCAAATATTATTATAATAGAAGCATTTTTCGCAAAAGGAGAATATTTTGAAAACGGATCATTCTATGTTTATTTTTTGTCAAAATATTGTACTTAAATAATTTTTTATTGTAATAATATTCTTAAAACTATTTTATATACGCTTTCTAATCTAAATATCATAAATATTATCCATTTATACGCTTTTTCAATATCAGGGTTCCGAACGTAATCGGATACCTTAAATGAAGATGGAACTTTTTAAGGCTGTTGATCAAAAATAGAAGACGTAAACGGAAATATGTGAATATTTTGGTATTGCCAAATATTGAATCAAAAAATGTTTTGTTTTTCAAAAAACTTTTTTTTTGCAACATCCTTTAACAAGAAAAAATATTTCAGTCCTCTCAGTTTCGTGTTAATCGATTTTCACTGTATATATAAGACTGAATCTTTAAAAAGGCGCAGTGGAATATTTTTTAAATATTTGTAAAAATAAAGGTTATCCCAAATTTTCAAAGAGGAAAAATGCTTGATAAAAAGATAGTAAAAATTCCATCTATCACTGACACGAACTATTACTCGTCTTAAAATTTAAATTTTAAAGTATGCTATTTTCCGTAATCGATATTGACGTCATATACTCTTTATACAAAGAAGCAGCTGTTAAATGCAGAATGTTTCAGCAATTTTGATAGAAATTAAATGCGTCTCAGATTTATTTGAAGACTGACACGAAAAAGTAGGATGTCGTGTTATTTAAAATAAATCGAATAGTTTTATAAAACTATTTTTTTTATGTTCTTTATAAAGAAAATTCTTAACGATTTATAATTCCTGAATACAAAAAAGTTCTACGTTATTTTAATGTTTTAATTCTATTTTTTTTATATAAAATGTGTGTACTGTTAATAATTCATTCTTCTATGAATTTAATTTTTTAAGATATACAGTGAAAATCGTTTAACATGAAATTGAAGGGACTGAAATAATATTTTTTGGTGTTAAACGACATTTCAAAAAAAGAAAAAAAAAACATATATTCAACAAAATTATGTTACTAGAGTACACTTCATTCTCATAGAAATGTATATGTGTATGTATGTAATAAAAATGAATAAAAAAAATTCTTATAATATGAAATTTAATACAAAATTTTCAAGTTTCAACAAAAATTTATTGAGTTTTTAGAAAATAATGTGATATTTTTTCTTTGTGTGGTCTTTTTTTACATCAAACTGACAAAAAATTGTTCGATGTCGACCATTTTATTTTTCACTTAATCATTGGAATGTACGTCTAAATAACTGAACATACTTTTCTGGATGTTTCTCATTTTGGGTGACGTGGGAACAGGAGCTGCATTATTCATTTCATTTTCTTTGTCCGAATCTGCATCAATGATATTTTTTGAGCTTTCAACAAATTCCAAAATATCTTAGTCTATCATATATATAGTTGAAGCTTTAGGCAGATTATCATCATCTACTGCAGTGGTCTTCAAACTTTTTCAACTCACGGAATTACTAGAACTTGAAGGTGCTTTCGTGGAACCCCATTCCATACATATACTTCGAAGAATATATAAAAATAAACTGCTGTTTGAAAAAAATGCAACACCATGAAGGAATCATCAAAATTAAATGAAATTTAATGCACAAACGACTTGTTTTAGTGCAAAAAAATGACGAAATTTCCAATATTAAGTGTCCAAAATCAGTATTTGGTAGCCACCAGAAGCTGCAATAAGTGCTGCTATACAACGTGGCATAGAGTCAAACAGATTTTGAATGTTTGCTTGTGAAAGAGAATTCTATACTGCTTGTATGCGCAGCAAAAGTTCGTCTTTGGAAGCTGCAGGACGCGGATCACGAGCGAGACGCCGACCAACCAAATCCCACACGTGCTCAATAGGCGACATATCCGGTGAATAAGCAGGCCAAGGAAGAAGTTGAATGTGTTGGGCTGAACAGAAGTCTCGAACAGTTTTTGCAACATGTGGGCGTTTATTATCCTGCTGAAAGATAGCTCCAGGGATGCCTTGAAGGAAGGGAACGACTTCGGGCTGTAGCACTTCACGGACGTACCTGTTGCAATAGAGATTACCCTTAATTCGTAGCAAATTGGATCGCCCATGATACGAAATCGCACCTCAAACTATAACTGCGAATGTTAGGCCACTGTGTCGTTCGATAACGCACCCTGGAAGGCAGCATTCACCGGCATAGCGTCTAACACGAATGCGGCCATCATGGTCCCAAAAATTGAAGCATGATTCATCTGAAAAGACAACTTGGTGTCAATCAGCTTACCAGGCTCTGTGATCATGAGCCCATTGCAGACGCAGCCGTCGATGGTTTGCCGTGAGGTGCAGTTTGTATAAAGGCACCCTTGCAAGCAATCCCCTGTGCAGCAGACTTTGACGAATTGACGAAGACGAAATTAGTATACCTGTAGCAGTAGACCAATGTCCTGAGAACTGCTTGAAGGAAGCTGTACGGTCATTCACCGCCATGCGGAGCAGGTGTCGATCGTCGCACTCTGACGCCACCTTCCGTCGTCCACTGCCAGTTTTTCGGTGTTTGTTGGTCCCCTGCTTCCAAACTCGCATCACTGTGGAACTGTTTCGCTGCACACGAGCTCCAATTGCGCGAAAGGAAAATCCTCCTTCTCAAAGGCCGATAATCCTGCCCCATTCAAACTCCGAAAGTTGTTGGAATTTTTCCTTATTTCGTCATGGAGGCATACTTAGGTCTCACTAATCGCTTGCCACTACCAAATAATCATTAACTATTTTCAACATCCCGCTACAGCCCTCTATTTATACGCTTCCAGCATGAGTTCAGAGGGCGCAGCGCACGCCACACATGCGTGGTGGCTCTGAAACTTTAGTAATTTGCATAGCATTCTATAATTGACATTTGCTGCAAATTTCATTTCATTCGGATGATTCCTTCATGGTATTGCATTTTTTTACAAACAGCAGTGTATATAAAGCAATCTAATAATACAAAAATTTTCTCGAAGATTTCACATTAAGTGCCGGCTTAGTTTTTCAATATCCTTCTTTTCCCTGATGAGAAATCTTTGTGTTAGAAGAAAAAAAGATTGCATGAAAATATAGTTTGCGGGACCGTTATATTATTTCATATTAACCGATATTGCGTTTTCGCATTAAATCCATTTCACTGTTTATTATTTTTCTTTTAAAACTGAAATAAAATCCTCCTGCACTTACACTCGTATACAATGCTATCGTAAAAAGTAAATATTCTGTTTAGATAAAAGTTGTTCTTAATTCTTATCAGCTAAGTCGGAATCAACTGCTGTAATGATTTTCACGTTTTCTAAAATAAATAAAAGAAACACGTCTTTCCTAAAGTAAATGAATGATACAGACGAAATACGTTGTTTCAGTTTTTGAAATTCATTACCTGCCACACGGGTTCTTTTGTTAGATTCAAAGAGTTTTTTGAAATTCAAAGTTTTTAGTAAATTATATGTATGTGGTATAGTTACTATAATTTGGTATGCACATTTATAGTTGTCTTCGAAAATATAATAAATAAAAAAGGAGACAGAAAGGAAGAGAAATAATGATTTCAAAATATGGTGATATGTGACGAGCATAACTTTTTATTATTATGTAACGTAACACATCTTTTCGCTCGACATGAATTTAAATTTTTACGTAACCCTTTTAGACTAATATTGTATTACAGAAATATCTTTTTTGTTGTTGTTCCACCGTTGCATTGTTAACATTGAAAAAATTCAAATTTTAGACACAAAGAAATTTTAATTCTGAGCACATTTCCTCTCTTTAACTTCCTTTATTAATTACACATATTACATTTAATGAATGCTGATTAATTGATTAGTAATTATTATTCCACCAAACAGAATTATTTTCTTAACCCCTTAAGAGGTCAACTTTTTTCTCTAAAATGTTCCAAAAAAAACCCCCATTTTTTTAATTGCATATAAATAAGCATAACAGAATGCGAAAAATGGAAGAATTTTATTTTAAATTTCAATTTTAAAATTTTCAAACTTTTTATTTTTATTTTATAATTGTGGTACACAAAAACTCCTAAATGTGTGTTTGCTTTTTATAAGCACATACTGCATTCTTAGAAGAATGTTTCAACTATCATAAATATATTTCTGCCATACTTTCAAAGAAATTTTGATGTTCGTACCTTTTTTTCAAAAGGTTGAAGATTTTGAGTGATTATTTGCACATATGTATATGAACACGCAATTTGAAGCATAGTGTGTAATACTAAGTCTTGCATCGCAATAGAGACAGAGATAATATCTGCGTTTTTGGATTATGTTTCCATTTTCATTTTTTCCAAGCAAGAAATTGCACAAAGTCTTGCCAATCCCTGTTCTTTATCGAATATTTCTAAGAGCCTAGAATCCTGCCTTCCATGAAAAATTCCCGCTTTCATCACAAAGGAAATCCCGAATGAGAAGTATTTCAGTATCGTGGACTAACTGTGCATCTCTTACAAATCTCTAACTCTAACAATCTCACTGTAAGATTAAAAAATATGTGCAAATCAAAGATAGAAAGAAGGAAATATCAGTGCCCGTAAAGTGTACTTGTAGACACTTGTAGTGCCGGTCGTAAGCAGCTTTCTGTAGCACGTATGGTGTACAGGCAAACCAGTTAAGGGATTAAACTTAGACGAAAATAATGAAGTATTTCTTTTCTTATCTCTTTTTTATAATGTGAATTGTAATATAAAGACAAAAACGGAAACTTTTATTGTGTAAGAACGTACGCGCAATTGAGCTCTCTGATCGACAAAACAGGGGAAAGGCAATAAAACTTGCAGATGATGCTATAATTTTCGAACCACAAAGCAACATAAGGGCCTGTCTTAGACAGACCTCGCAATTCTGAGTCACACTGAAGTGATGAGGACGACAGTCAAAATGATATCTAACTCTTCAAACATTCACACCGCGCTAGCGTAAGAACTTAAAGCCTTGACAACTTTAACGTTAACCAGAATTCGAACCCATAAATTGACAAATACAGTGCTAGCCACAAGTTTGCGACAATGACCACTCAATTACCACTGCCACAACTAACATATGGGGTATTTGATTCAAAATTTTAAAACAATAGTTGCTTAAAAGCAATTGCAGAGACGAGTTATTGTTCACCATATTTCGACACATCAGATTAAAGAAATCTTTGAGGTAAAAAAAAAAGTATATGTACAGGATGATTCGCTACCAGACCGACAAACTTGCAGGCTGTGTAAAAGGTAACTAAGAGAAGACTCGGAATTACATAAGATTACAGGGTCGCAATTGTAGTAGTTGCAAGCTGTGAGGCAAAGAAGCTGAGCAAAAGAACAGAAACAGCAACTTGTTTCAAGATCAGATATGAACTACCATCCAAAGGACTGGGCAGAAGGTACGGTGCAATGAGGTAATCTCCAAGAATGCTACCCCAAACATTGACCGAGAAACGCTGTTGAGCTGCACGTGATTGAGTACGATAAGAGTTCTCCAAAGCCCACACATGGACGCTATATTGATTTAGAATGTACAGCCCCAAACATCTTGACGCAGCACATGTTCCTTCATCGTTACTCCGCTTCATGTTGTACCTGCATGTAGATACGTCTTAAGGCATGGGCCTCAACTTCGGTGGGGGTCTCGTTTCGTTCTCGACTCTATCTTAATAAGATGATGGTCCAGATAATTTTGATGGTCAAATATTATTCCCGCGCATATTCTCCAAAAAACAGGGAATTTCGAACTACGTGTCAACTGGCAAGACTGTATTCTTATGTGATGGCCGTTGTCCGTGTCTAGGCCGAGGTCTAATACCATAAGCCACCATTCAACTGATTTAGTCAAAATGGAGCCATTGGTGGCATCGAATGGTGCTTTTAAAGATCTCAGGTACGGCCTACTTTTGCATAGAGGCCAAAGGCCACAAAAAATTTTAAGACGTCCCTGCCTGCATGACGGGGCTCCTCCACATTACCGAATTCACGTCTGCTAAAAACACTTCAACGTAAGCTTTGGACAATGGTGGATAGGTCGTGGTGGCCTGCCAAATCACCGGACCTATCATGTATCGACTTCTTCTCCTGAGATCACACGAAGAGTTTGGTGTAAAAGATGCCCTTTCCTTTAGCTAAAGACCTCATCGCTGGAATATCTGTAACTGCTGGGAGGATACGTGACATGCAAGGAATCTTTCAGAATGTAAAGAATTCCATGAAGCACCGCTGTCAGACTATTTCTGGTCGTAATTTAAAGCACCTATATTATAGTGTAACCTTTCCATAAAATGTTTTCTGTCCCATTGTTTCTGCTATTTTTCTCTGCTTCTTTGCACCATAGCTCGTAAATGAGGCATTTGCAACCTGTGTGATTCCGATCGTCTCTGTACCCTCTACAAGTTTGACGGTCTGGTAGCGAATCCCTCTGTATATAGACATATACTGAATGACTATTTTATTTTGTCCATTCCATCAATTATCTCGTGGGATACCCTTTAATATAGTCTTAATTGTTCGTGGTATGGACTCTACGAGATGTTGATAGGTCGTTTGTGAAATCTGCAACCATACTCAAAATACAGCACTTTCCGATAATGTGAAATTATATGCTTTTGGATCTAAATATTGATAGTTCTTTCAGCATTGTCCCATGTAGTATAGACCACACAGAATTGAGATTTCGAGACTGGGGGGTCAATACAACAAAGTAAAGTCTCCACCCAGTTCTCAAACCAATCATATACAATACAGTACAGGGTGAGTACAAGTGATGAACCCGATTTTAAGAAATCATTTTATCGAAAATATTGCTCCTATTACAATAAGTGATATATGAATGTAAAGAGAAATATAATTTCTAACTCAGTGGCGCAACAGCCCATGCGGGCCTGGATCTACTGTGTCCATTCCAGTATACGTGACCATTGGGTGTTGAGGTGCATCAGCAGATGTTCCGATCAGGTGGTCAGTCTGAAGCGAGACCCCCAGTGTCCCCAAGCAAACTTGGTAATCATTTATCGATCCACTGCATCAGGGAAATATACCAAGTTATTTTTTTCTGTAACAAATGTTCGATGTGTGACCCTTTTGTTAAACAGCATACGTCCTACCTGTAATCCAATTCCATACATTTTGTAGCATCTCTCAATCAAAGGCTCGTAATGCTGCGCAAATGATAATTGTCGTTCTCTGTTGATTGTTGTGTCAATTGCAAACGATACGGCTTGAAATTTAATTCTTTTCGTAACATTTTCCGTACCGTTTTCTGGGGCGTTCCAAGTTCACAAGCGGCAAATCGCGTAGGCATCCGTGGACTTCGAACAAACCTCTGCATCAACCTCTTCACTGCTTCTTCCGAGACACTTGATCGGCCGCTGTATACAGGCATTTTTTTTAAATTGCTGATACCATCGCAGAATGCTCCTGCTGGTTGGGCTTTTCCCTAGCGATTTCTAAATGCACGTTGCACCAAAGTAACTGAAAAAACCCACACATACACTAATACGCAATAACTATTCTCTGTCATTGTCGCCATGTTTGGATTTCATTCACAGTGATCTCGAATATGCTGTTGATCATTGAAGGAAAAAAAAAAACGGTATATTTCTATTTAAATCCATGTCTCCCTTATTGTAATATATGCAGTAATTTCGATAAAATGATTTTTTAAAATCGGATCCATCATTTGTACTCACCCTGTGTATTATGGCAGTATTCTGTTTATAGTATGTAAATACCTATTGGGATAAACCACCAGTATTACAGAATGTATCTGGTCAGTATAAATTTTAGGTATAATGCCTTATTCAGATATCCACTCACACGAAATAAAGACCACGAAGTACGTGTAAGGTAAACATTTTTAAAAACATCATATCGCTTACACCAGTTTGAAGTGTTGCATTAAGGCATTCAGAGTCCATGTTTTCGTACTATTTTCCGCCAAAATTTATCTCGCTCATCTGCGTGATCAGTGTCGGATTAAACGACATGGAGACCCCTAGGCAGTCGAATTCTCGAGGCCCTGTAGCCTAATAATTTTCTTACGCAACATTTTAGGAATATATTTCATTGCACAAATAAAATAGCAAATTATCAGCAAATAAAAAAAATTTAAGTAAACAATAATTATTTATTAAAATCTGTAATTAAAAAACTAATTCTTACAATAAAAAAAAAACTAAATGTTTGTTTGTTTTTTTAATTTTTCACCGTCAATTCTTTTAGAACATCTTGGAATTTTATGTTCTGCATGACGTCGTATTCAATGGCCATAACAGCAACGGATTTCAGTCTTTCTTGTGTTATTGAAGATCATGACAGTTTTTTAACATCTTTATTTTTGAAAAGCTTCGTTCACCAGAAGCATTTGATATTATAAGACACCAGTATATTTTTAATGCCGTCGTAACATTCGGAAATGTTGACTGCAGCAAGTTTTTGAAAATAAGTTCGCTTGATTGCGACGCTGGTACAGTTTCTTCACTTTTAAAATCTTCTATTTGTAATATGAAATGCTTAAAATGAAACCATTTCATATGCGAATTCGAATTCAAATGTCCTCAGGGTAATGTTCTCTAAATATTTGGGCAGCTTTTTTTAATTTCTGAACCTTCACTTAAAGGGAAATAAACGTGGAATCCAAATAGAAAAGATATTTTACTATATGCTTCTACAAGACAGAAAAGTTCTTCATATAAATTATCTAATATAGAAAGATAAGTTTCAAATTTGAATTTTTCAGTTCCTTGAAGCACATTTTTTGCATCAACCGTTACCGTAATGTCGTTTTCTTGAAGGGCACGTCTACATTTGTTCGTGCATTGCGAATCTATTTTCTCATTTGCCTTTCTTTCATATTCTTAAAACATTTCTCTTTGCGAATTTAAAAAATCGAGTATTGATTTAATTTGTAAAAAGCACGCTCTTGCGGGACTCTAAAAAGCGCGGGGCCCATAGGCAATTGCCTACTCCCCCTAAAAGGAAATCCGGCACTGTGCATCATGTGATTTAACTTAGCGTGCCTCAGCGAATGTTAGATGCTTTATCTTGCTTGCTGCGGAGAGCAAAGGTGTTTGTAACGTCTTCGAATTCTATACTGCATGTATCGTATGGCGAACATATTTAATGTAATAATTATTAGTATTATTCTATATTTTATGAGAAATCCAGGATCTGTTTTCTTTTTTTAATTAAACTATATATATTTTGTGCTTGCGTTGTATTTCTTTGAGAATTTCGGTATAATTTTCATGAATACCAAAACTTTTTCGAAGTAATAATACAATTCAATTTTTGCAATGCTAAATCTCTCTTGTCAGTGGCGTAGCGTGGGTTTCGCCGCATGGGGTCGACCTGATATTTGTCGCCTCTCAATTTTAATCAGTAGTCAAGAAAATTAGTAAAAGTTAAAAAAAAAGCACTTTTTGTGTTTTTTTCATAAAATCTTCTATACAGTTGACAATATCTAGTCATGTTAAATTGCCAAAATAGCTAGATTTGTTAGCCTTAACGTGGACAGTCGATCTGAGATAATTTTTAATTAATTTTAGCTTAGAGAAGCTTAATTAATCTCGCAACTGGCTTTACTGATGACAGATGTTAAAAAAATTCTCAACATTATGACAGTGTTTGGTAAGCCATCTTCAGGTTTGGACTCAATAATATATTTTAATAAATCCAGAGAGCCGGACCTAATAAGTTCTTTTTTACAGCCTGGGTCTGTTGCAGCTACGAAAGCTTGTAGACGTACGCGCTCAAATTAGAATTTTTCTTTATTAATGTTCTTGAGGAGCTTGATCTAAGTTAAGTTCGTCCATGCTCAATATCTCTTCAGGCCTTAAAAAAGTATATTTCTGCGCTAGATTTTGCAACTGAAAGCATATTTTTGCGCTAGATTCTGCAACGGTTGGGATCTTTCTCGAATTTCAGCAGTTACTCTGTCTATTGAAGAAAACATTGTTCGCCTCAAGTCATCTTCGTTCGATAACTGAACATCTTTACTTCCGTCTCCTAATAATATGCCTCCTCCGTATTCATCTTGGGGGTTCAAAAGATATTTCAAACTCTTCACATAAAATTTTAGCATGTATTAAAGCGTCATCCACGAATTCCTCTCGTTTTACTTCTAATACTGTCTGTAAAGCACGTATTTTTTGAGCACATTGATGGATATTTAGTCCCTCTGTTTGCAAATAATTTTGAGCACCATTGACTTCACACAGAACCGGTTGCCAGAAGTCTAAGTAACATAAAAACGAATGCGATTGCATAGCGACTAATAAACTTCCTGCATGTGTGCGTGTATTAAAGCTTTCATTCATTTCCGTCAGTTTCGTCGCGCGGGCGCGATTTGGAGTTTGAAATGCTTTTCAATTTAAACATCGCGGTGCTTGCTGCCGCCCCTTTTCGTATGCAACCCGGGGCCTCGCCCCCCCCCGTTACGCCACTGTCTCTTGTAAAAGGCCAGTCTCAGCAAATGGAATTTTCTGGACAAATTTCGAAAAAACACCAGGGCTATTTGAGAAGAGATCTCGTAATTTTGAATCCTGGTCAAGTGACGAGGAATGCATCTGAGCTGATATTCCATTTCACATCCCTAAAATAGAAAGAATAAAATACAGGAAAAGAAGCAGAAAAAAAAAAGAATTTTTTTCAAGTATCATATTTATTGCACACAAACTACAGAAAAATCATTCCTTATTGGAAAAACCAGACTTTATTGAAAACTTTTGAAATTGTGGTCTTAATGTGATAGAGTAATTTTACTTGTTCTTTAAATTTTATAAGAAATTAAGAGTCATTTTTTTAAAAATTTAGAATACAGATTTTTAAAAGAACGAGGTGGAAAAATGATGAAAAGAGAGATTTTACACAAACTTAAAATTAGAAATCAGTGAATGAGTTTTCGGATGCTTTTACACAGGCTGATAAAAATTACCACTATTTCACTTATATATAAACAATAATCATCACGATCGCTTTTTCCAACTTCGTTAAGTACTTACAAATTATAATATTAATCGTAAACATTAATATTTTATTTTTGCTAAGTTTTGTCTTAAAAAGTCACCCATGTAGAAAGAATGGGTATTAATGTTAGTAATGATGAATATTTTTATTCGACTATTTCCTACTGATCCTGTTTCTGTACTTTATATGTAATTATTTGAGAATTATAAATATTTAATAATGATTAATATAAATCAACGTACTTTCCTCTTAATTATTTCCAAGTTTGTTTAGAAAACAATAAGGTATATATAATTATTTCAGCTCTACTCTATCAACGGGGGTGTAGCTCAGTGGTAGAGCGTTCGCTTTGCATGTGAAAGGCCCGGGGTTCGATCCCCCGCACCTCCACTTTTTTTGTCTGTATTATTAATAAATACAATTCAACCAATTATTATTTTTCATTT
>BMAV01027625.1:120247-131904 GCA_019973955.1 Trichonephila inaurata madagascariensis
TCATAAATATGACAACAAATGTTTTTAAAAACCACTGAAATTTTTTTAATTAGTTTAAACAAAGCGATTTTTTAACAGATATATTAATTAAAAAGAAAATATATCCGTTGTCTTCTATGATACAGACCTACGCCCTATGCTATAAAGACTTACATTATACACCAGAAAGATAACTGAAATTAGTAGAGGAAGGAAGCAAATAAATAACAAAAACATTACAAAATATATTAATTATTTATTTTACTCTTTTGACTTTCCCAGTTTTCCATACAATAATTTCTTTGTACAAAGCTAAGTAAGTCATCAGGCTTTCTAGAATTTTAAATCGCGTTCTATATAAGTCTGCTACAACATTTAAAAAAAGGTTTTCCACACTATCACCGAATTTAAAGCCATTAGAAATTAAAATAACTGTCTATCGCTGAATTTCGTTCTATTATTCCAAAATTAGCGATTATATAAATTATAAAAAAGGAGAATCTTCCCAGTACTTACTTTCCTCATATTTGCAGTGTGTACTGAAAAAAGATTTATAAAAAAACAATTTTTTTTAAAAAATATTTGTTTAATCAGTTGTCACGATGCACCCATTATTACTGGGAGAGTTTTCTACTCATTTACCCTTTTAAAATCTTCCAAAATGTTTCTAGCGATTACCTCTGTAATTTTTCTGACCATAATAGAAACATTCCGAAACAAATTTCTTATTGAATTTTTCATTAGTTACAATGCTATGAATGTTTGTATTTGTCTCCCTTTCCAATTTTTACTATTTACTGAAAAATAAATGCTACACTTTAATTCCAAATCATTCAAAAATTCGTAATTTGAATTTTTAAATTAAGTGACGAATTGCTATTTTTTAAGAACAAAAAAAAATAAAAAAAAAAAATAAACTATGAATAGTTCCAACAACAAAGGCGGCAAATGTCTGGTTTTTAAGAATCAAATTTTTAGTTTAATATTAATAATATATTTCTAATGTCAAACGGTCTGATAAAACGAAGGTGAGGGGGTTACGCGCGCGCGCGAAAACGTTTTCAGTCTCCTTCAAAGTATTCGCCATTAGAGTTGTTGCACTTGTCCAATCTTTCCCACAGTTTAAGAAGTACCTCTAAAACTCTTCAACTTTGATACGTCTAGGGTTCGCTGCGAAAATGTTTTTACAGCTCCCACATCATCAAAACGCAATTTTTTTCATTCTCGAGAATAGAAAAAAGTAAGATGAGGCTAAATCTGGCGAAGATGATGGGTGGGCAACGATAGTCCACCCTAGTGAGCCGAAGTAGCGGTTTATAGACAATGTCGTGTGTGCAGAGGCACTATAACGTAGGAATCAGTCACCTGATTACCAGAATTTTGTGTGTTATCTCCGCACATCTCTCTCAAACTTCTTCCAATAAAAGTATTGGTTGATAGTTGAATAATGGGGTACAAATTCTCGGTGAGCATTTCAGAATCAAAGAGGATAATGGTCACCATTCTGACATTAGAATTCATTAGCCTTGCTTTTTTTGGTCGTAGGTTATCCACTAGCTAAACCCTCATTTAATATCTCGAGGTCATATCGATAACATCAACTCTCATTACCTGTAATAGTTTTGAGTCAAAAAGTTTGGGTCACTTTTAATCTGATTTATTAAGTTCAGGCACAAATTCACACGGACTTTTGATCTTGAGTGAAAAAGGAAGGAACAATCAGGGTCGTTTTTTACCTCCTAGGCACTTCATATTATTATGCCCCTTTACTTCCTATATCCAGAGCACCCTCTCATGTTCTTACATTGCCAGTTTCGGTGCAAGAGGAATTTTCCTTCTTACTCTTTTCAGTATTTATGTTTTTGCTCATTGGAGCGTCCTTTCATTATCCACCACCCATGGATTCACCGTGTCCTGGCATCAGTAAGGAAAGGATAATGGTATGGTTTGACCGCGCGTTACCCTTTTCTTACTTTCATTTCTAACCATGTGGCATAATGGACCACTCAACCACCTTTTTGTAAATTAGTACAGTAAATTAACGAAATTGTTAGCAATTACAGTATAGAGCAGTGTTCCGCAACCCCCGGTCCGTGGATCAAATACTACCGGTCCGCACCAGACGCATCAAATTATTTCTCTTTTATTTAATGTGGTATATTTTTCTAAGGTTTGGGCTACTTTTTATGAAAATCACTTAATATTCCTTGTTAGATCACTTTATACTCATTTTTTGGTGTAGCTATATTTTATTCAGAAGTCACAATTAAATGCAATTAAATTAAAATTATTAAATCAAAACAGTCTAAAATATAAACAATCGATATCCTCCCCCTCAGCGGGCCACGGTAAAATTAACAAACATTGACCGGTCCGCGGCGATAAAAAGGTTGCGGAGCACTGCAGAGTATACGTTATACGTTACTGTATAAGTGGGTTTCAACTTGTTTATTGTCATTTTTTTCATCGCTCATTGCTTAACTCTATCTTTTACTTTTAGACATTTTAATTCTTTGTTGAGTCACTCATTGTACTTGTACAAACAAAGGTTTTCTTCGAGCTTTGATGATTGAAAAATCATTAATGGAATCATTGTAATCAATTTCCATCGCATTATCATTTTGAGTGCATAGCAACGTCAAACTGTTAAGCTTTTCTTATTCCACAGTAGATATCATTTCAGCCTTCACTCATTTGAAGGTAGAAATGTTTCTCTCATGACTCGCTAGGTGGTGGTACGTTCGCTATAATTTTAATTTGTTCTCTTTTTTTCACTCTTCAATTTTTTTAGCGCCGCCAAATTTTTTGCGTTCTAGGCAAGTGTCTAAGCGGAAAAGCGACCCTGGGAACAATTGGCCTTATTCGCAAATCCTCAGTCAAAATTTGTTGGTACGAGCTTAAACTTCACTTCTGAAATTTTGTTGATCATGAAACAACGATCCTCGTTAATTTTTTGGTACATTTTTTTTCAATGTTTTCGTGGTTTCTAGAAAATGGAGAATGTCTAGAAAAAGCAAGATCTTCCACACTCATCTCGCCATATAGCACCCAAAAACCAGTGTAAGTCTCATTGCATCCATCTTGAAAAAACTGTTCAAGCATTTGGTAACCTTCGATTTTTCAAGGAGGAAGCAATATTTCAAACACATTATTTTTTAAATCTGCCAAAACAATTACATAAGAGGCAACGAGAACACCACCACTATGATCAAACGTTCACTTCCTACGCTAACGCCGCTAGGGCCACTTATTTGGGAAGGTCTCTACTGCCACCTAGCGGGGAATTTCCTAAAATATGGCAGTGCGCTTTCAATCCGGTTATTTTTTTAAGCCCCCTGCAACTCAATGGTAGTTTGCTTACGTTGAAAATTACTATAATACAGATCTCAGCAACTAATGTTCACTGAGTCCTCTATCTTATGCAAAAAATGTAACTAAAATTATCAATTCTTTTTTTAAAAAAATAATTTGACCCAAAAATAAGCTTAGAAGAAAGCCAAATAATGTACATTCTCAGGATAAACATGACAGCTTTATAATTTTATGCATGAAAGGACCTTACGTGTATTTAGAAGGATTGGTTAAATTTTTAACACAAGTGAAAATTTTAAAAAACTAATTCCCACATTAATTCTAATAACTAGGTTTTGCATATACAATTTTTGAAAACTCCAGTAGGTAAAGTAAATCTTAATCTTGAGGTAAAGTATTTTTTTGAAATGATTAATTAAAAAGATCACTATAAACACTGTTTAAAGTTTTGAAAAATTAAAACAAACATCATATTAATTCGTTACCTTTCCCAATTGACGTCCTAATCTTTCAACTGAAAATTAGACCTATGATTCTCAACCACTATGCCGCAGCACTTTTGTGTGCCACGAAATTCGTGATGAGCGCCGCCAATTTTTGTAAAATTATTAATTTTACTCTGAGAAAAAATAAAATAAAATCCGGAATCGAATCATTCTTGGCCGTTTTATAGAAATAAATTAAAAGTACTTTTGGTATATTTAACTTATCCTTTCGTGGACAGAGAAAAAAAAATTCATTGGGTTCGTAATTCATTTGTGATAACGGATAAATCTGTAAAGGAAGTAACTTTGAAAGGTAAAACCAATTTTATGCTCTGTAATAATCGAGATTCAATTTCAAAATTTTAGGTAGAGTGAATTAATTGGATTGAAATTAGAGGCAATTACATCATATATCTCATAATAGTAAAAAAAAAAAAAAAAAAAAAAAAGAAAAACTTTAAATATATTGTTACAATTTTTGACTACTTATTTGAGTGAATTCGTATTTTTAGAATTAACAAAGAAAAACTGAAAATCTATACATATAAAAAAAGTCTAGACTTTTAAAGGCAGATGACGAAATGAGATTGGCTTTACAATTTTTAAGACCAAATACATACGAAATTTTGTAACTCAAATTTTCCATTAAATGTATTCAAAAATTAATTTATAATTAATTACTCATTAAGCATTTTGCTGTCTTTGTCGTACATTGAAAATTATTATCGTGAACTATTTTATATAATGTAATATACATAAGTGAAATTTTTTTTAACTGATTTTATTGTTAGTGTGCTACCAAATTTCGAAACTGTTAAAAGTGTACAGCAGTAAAAAGAAAAGGTTGAGAATCACTGCATTAGACAGACCATACAGCGCTAGCAGTGCCAGCGCGTACACATTAACATTATTCCATTGCGTGTGCAAAAAAGAAAATATGTTCTTAAATGACTTATTATTATTTTTTTTTAATATTGATATTGAAAATTCCTTTATTATTGTTTTAAAACTGGGCGGAGGGCCACATTGGACTTTTACGCTACCCGCTTCAGGGCCACTATCTACAATTTGCCCACCACAAATTAAAATTAGGTTGATATTTCCAGGTTCTAAAAACACATATTCAGACTAATTAAGAAAGTTCTTAACGGATCTCTGTACTTTATAATAATTTAATTTGGTTTAGATTAAAAAAACCTTTTTACTTAAGCGAAAGTTAAATTACCGAAAAAAATATTAATGATAACAACAAAACCTTTGGTTTAAATATATTGTAATATGTGTGTATTTATTACACAAAAATCAATATAAATATTACAAAGGAAGTTCTTCAACCTTGGCGATTAAAATTTCCTAACGTTTTTCTTTTGCTCAGGAATATCTTTTCCTAATATAATCTTTTAAATAAAATTATAAATTATATATTTATTTTGAACTAAGCATATAAAAAAAAATTAGTTTTTTCATCAGGAACTTTTCCCACTTTTTTTTTTTCTGTGTAAATTTGAATGAAAATTAATTTATGATTCCACAGTTTTAAAGTTTTCTTTTGAAAAGTATATAACTTTAAAGATTTAGACGTGGATAATTATTGTTCCATGTGTGAGATAGTATTGTGGCTCCCCCAAAAGAAATAAAATAATTTTTGTAACCAGAGAGGGGGCGCTAGTGTGTAAAGAAAAAGGTGTGGGGTAAATACACTAAAGTTTATAGTGAAATAATTGCCATCTAATTTTGTTTTCTAAATTTTCATTGAAGAATGAATTTTGAACTAGAGCAGAAACAATTGTTTATTGTAAATATAAATTTACATATAATCTCTCTTATCTCTCTTATTATCGGTCAACTTACATACAGTATAGTTACAAAACTTAACAGATTTGTGCTGCCATCTACTGATGATGAAAGTTTCAAAAACGATTATTTCTAGATTGAAATGATTTGAAACTAACATTTTTCATAATATCCGTATTAGAACAACTTAATACATAAATTTCACTTGTGTAAACCTTATCAATTTAATTACTATAAGTTTGTGTCTTCGACCAGAGAAAGACAAAAAATTTAGAATCAAAAGAACTTTTAGGATAAATGTTGTCCAAATTATATATATATATATATAAAACACAATGCAATTATATAATTTTAGATATTCACTATCCCTTCAAAAAGACAATAGACTTTTAGTAGATATTTTTACAATGCAATGAAATTCCTTAGGAAATGCATGTTGTACGGAGCTGTGGCTCTAAGACAACCTAACCGAACGAAATTTACTCATCGCAAGTTGAAAGTATTAGAACAAAACGCGTGCGAAAAAAAAAAACATGCGAGCAGAAAAATATGATAATTGAAAAACTCATCAACTGTATTTAACAATCCTTAACTCTTTCGCGATGATTGTCGATTGAACCGCTCTCTGAATAATTAAATTTGTGGTTTACTTGTTTTAATTTATTATACATTATTAGAGGTTCACTCAGATAACTGTGTCAGAAGTACTTTTAACACTTTATCATTTGATACATTATTTCCTTTTAATTATAAAATAATGAATTTAATATAATAAACTTACTGAGTTGCTTAAACTAAATTTATATAGAAAAAATTGTTTAATAATCACTCATTTTAATTCACACAATACATTAATAAAGTAAAAACCAATGAAGATTGATATTCGGTACTCCTACAAAATCACACACAAATGGTTACAAGTCTTAAAATGTCTTATTGTGAGTCAAAAACGGGTCCATTGTAATGCTACTGCGAAAATAAAGCAGGCATTTAAGCATCTTTGCAATTTTTTAAAAATGTCCTCACTGCCAGAAAACGAGCTTTTTAACTCTGGTACTCTTTTTTATTTCTTGCATACCCTTTTCGTTTCGTCATTTGAAGCATGAAATATATTTTACTAAATGTTACACAAAACGTTCTTCTCATCGCTAGTCTAATTTCAAGAGGATCAGGGCCGGCTCAAGCAGTTTTGCCGCCCCGAACAAAAATGGAAAATGCCGCCCCTATCTCCAAAGCAAAAAATTATAATTAAAAAAGATAAATTACTCACACACACTCACATATAAGTCAAATAATTCAAAATTAAGGACATAATTACCTTTTATTATTTTAAACAAGTCAAGAGAAGGAATTGCCCATTTCAGTATGGTAATTTCTTTTAAAAAGAGTCTACTGATTGTGGGGATCACAAACGTTTATTCTCTAACTTATAGTAGCTACACTCAATATTAAAATAAAACATCTCCTGTGATTCTCTATCTACAAAAAACTCTTATTTTCCCTGTCCCCTTTTGGATAGCTGACCCCGGACGTCGTATGAGTGAAAGGAATTTCCGTTGTGACAGTACTCAGGGATGAGGAGAACGTTACTAGTGAAAGATGTGTAAACTTGTCAAATTTCATGATTGAACACATACTCCCACCTCGAGCTTTTAAGTTTCAACATAAAAGAAAACTGACATTAAATATACAGAGTACAAAATAAAGAAGTAAGATACGTTAAATGAAATACCAAATTCCATCATAATAATATTTCAAATTTTTTATCCAAATGCCGCCCTGGGCAGGGGTCCGGTTTGTCCATCCCTGAGAGGATTGAATAAAGGCACTTTAACCATAGAAAATATTTTCTTACATCGTAAAAAATAAAAATAAAATATTCCAGGGCATCAAGCGCAGAAGCATGTGTTTACTCTAATTTCTCTCATCCCTTCATGGTTCCCATTTCTATTCCAAAACAAAATACTTAAAATAAAAAACACTGCAGCAAAATGAAGATCACCATTCTCCAATCTCGAAACATTTCAGTGTAACAGGCACAGATTACAACCAGTGGCACGAAATAATATTAATTAAATGTTCCATCGAAGAATTCGTACAGGTGGCAGTGGCGTATACGAACAACACCTCCTTCCTATTAGGAGGTGTTGACACGAACGAGGTTGGACAGTATCGGTACGGAGAATGATTAGGTCCTCCCCTACTGCAAAGTCAGGTTTGGGGCCCGAAGGATTGCAAATCCAGGCAACATCAGGCTTTGGGTTCCATAGAATTCTGCCCCCGACCTGCGATGTGTGGGTATACGTCACAAAGCCACTGGATTTGGAGTGGCCCCTTCCATACAACGATTTTTAATTTTAAAAAAGCAGAAAGATTATCCCTCGACACTTTCAGCCTCCGAAAAAAGAAGTTTGTGTGCACCACTGGTACAAGGTATACCAATTCAGTTGAAAGAGTGATTCATTTTTTTCTCATGTAACACCCCAGTCATATATGTATATTCATATGGCACATGAATCAGAAAATGTTTCTTAATAATACAATTGCATTATTCAAAGATACTGCTATATTGCTAATGCACTGAACAACTAAATGTTTTCGCAAAATCAATTTAAAAGTTATTCTTTGACGGGGCTAGCGAAATGAAGTGGGGAAAAAAATCGATCATTAAGGAAAATTAAGATGCAAGAATCATAATGTTCTTTAATCATTCTTTATAAACAAAATTTTTTTCTTACCTTTAATAACCAAATCCAGATTGTTCTACATTTCAAATCTTGCTCGAGAAATTTACCTTTTATATCTCTCTTTAAAAAAATGCTTTAAATCAACCTCTTCAAAAATTTCACACTCCTCCGCAGTCGAAATTAATCCAAATGGATTATCATGGAAAGAACTGAATATTTTTCTTTCAGAAATATGTTTATGATTTATTAGAAACGAAACACATCAATCTCTGTACGTTATGGCAATCCAGCTCATGTTTACAACAGCAATCAATGCGTACCGTGGAAAAGAAATCAGCAGATGGCTCTGTTATTTATTATAGTGTAAAATAATGTTATGTCTATTAAATCTGCTATCCGTAAAAAGTTTATTAAAAATGCGAAAGATTAAGTCTTACAGCAGACATAATTTATTATAAGGAAAGTGGCGCCATGTTAATATCAAAGCAGAATTTTTTTTCTATATTCTAATAAACACATTATCTTATAGTTACTTTTTGAACCACTAAAAGTTTATTTTAACCAATGTAGTATTTTTTATCAGCGTTTGTGTGTAAGAGTAAAAATTGGAATGAATACATCTTTTCAGGGATGTAGCTACCGCGGTATCAACCGCATCAGGGATACGGAGCCCCCAAGATTTAGGAGCCCCAAAATGAGTAGGAAAAAAATCGTAAAATACTAAGGGGTCACAAGAAAGGCCCCCCAAGAAATTTTGATACTGGGCCCACTCGAGAATTGCTACGCCAGTGCATCTTTTATACTATTTTTTTCTTTAAAAGGAAATGATTTAGTTTTAAAGAGGAGTACAATCAACCTCTGCGAAAGTTTTTAACTCGATACATATATCTTTTATTTTTATTTAAACTAATCATTATGTGTGTGTGTGTGATGGCTAGATATCACGTTATATTCGGAAATGCCGAATTTTATTCCACTGTGCTATTTTAGCGCAGATTCCACATTAGATGTTCCAAAATTTTCTAAACATTTAGCACTTTTGTATTTTTGATACAAAAAATAGTAAGAATTACCCAATTGCATCTAATTTTTTACCAAATTGACAAACTAATTTGTTAAATTCCACTGTTAAGTGTAGAATGTATTCAGAATATTTTTTTTTTACAAACTATTTAAATACATATTTTAAAGGCAAGCGAATTATTTCGCAACACACACAACTTCTGAGATGAAATACTTTTCTCAAAACAATTTACAAAAGAAAAAAAAAGGGGGAATAAGTCGTACTTTATTAATTATAAAAATAATTGAATTTTTTCTCATTTTAATTATATGTTTCCCTTTAAAAAAATTCAAACAATTGAGTTCCATCTGCATTTATTGCATATAAATGCAAGCACACAAGGAAATTTTGAAAAGTTAGCAATATACAATAGTAAAGGCGAAATTAAATATGTATTGTATTATGTTTCTGTTCAGAACACACAGTAACACTGCCATTAAAATATAAATTAAAGATTTATATTAATACACAACCAAATACACAAAATGAGAAATTGATCTTTACAAAGACAGGTTACACTTTCAACTGATCTCTAAAATTCAATTTTCAGTTTTAAATATTGATGAAGAATTTCTTAAAAACAGAATATCACATAAATTTGAATGTGGTGACTCGTATTCCTGCACTCAATTCCTTCTTCAACGTCTTATTCAAAGCTGTTACTATTAGTAATAATTCTATGTTTCTTTTGTAAATGAAAAATACTTTTTTGTATTCTGAACAATATTAAAAAACGAGATCGATCTTTAATAAAAAAAGATCACGAGAGCCTACAGAGAAATTAAAATTACTTTTGTAAATGAAAAATACTTTTTTGTATTCTGAACAATATTAAAAAACGAGATAGATCTTTAATAAAAAAGGACGATGAGAGCCTACAGAGAAATTAAGCCGAAACATACTTAGAAGTTGGGAGATTTTTTAAAAACAATCAACATATTTTGTACTTTGAGTTAATCAAATACCGTAAAATCCGGCGCATATTACGAGAATATACTTTCATGTTGCATTTTTTAAATTTTGATGTACATTCGCCGTATAACGCGCTCCCCCCCTTTTTTTATGAAGAAACCTGAAATGCATGTTGCAATATTCTTATGTTTTAAAGTCATTTATTGGAGGTATTATCCCTGACTTTTGACCTGTTTTTTAATCTATTTTCTCCCCTTTCCTCTGTTTTGTCAATTGATTTGCAGATGGCCAATTCCCAGTTGTTCTATAAATTGAAATATGTGTTTCAGTTGATAAAACACTAGCCCAACGATGAGTTATATAAATAGTGATTTATGAATTTAATCAATTCAATCTAAAAACTACTCTCAACGGTTTGGTTTAGAATGATTTCATCTTTATAGAGATTTTGCAATTAAATTATATATTAAGAGCTTACATTTTCAAAACTTTTGCTTATTTCCGGGGTAAATGTGGTTATGTTCCTGGGATTTCGAGAAAGTTCTCCTCAAACTTAATTCAATTTAAAATGCATTTAAGCCGAACTACAATAAAAAGAAAGGTTGGAGGGAATATTAAATAGTATACTACATAAAATTCTTTAATAGGTTCTTCTTTAATATTTTTGTGTGGAAAATATGAAAGAACTAAAAGAAAAAAAAGTTTCTCTTTGACTGTGTTAATTTCTTCTTAATGGAATCAAAAAAGTTCTCAGATTACTCTTAAATAAAAAAAAAAATAAAAATAAAAAAAAAAAATAAAAATAGAAAAAACTGTTTGAAAATAAAAAAAAAAAAATATTATTGAATGTAATAAAAAATAAAAATAAAAGCTGTTACTGAGAATTTTTGATCAGATTTTTTTGAAGTGAAACTTCTTTGGGCTCGAGGGTGAACAAGAAATTTGCCCAGCTTTGCATTAGAGTGAAAAAGCGAACGGAAGTAGTCTTTCCCCCATACCCCTGAATCATCGCATGGTGAGGAGATATCGAGAGTGGGAGGAAAAACAAACGGGGGGGGGGAAGCGGGGACACCACGTGGCTTACGTCATATCCATGAAAAAGTTGGATGATTGCCCACCACTCCGATTGGGGGTCCTTTTCCCCCAGACCCGGGAACATCTATCAACGGTTGTATAAGTTGCAGTTGTGCATTGCGGTGTAGACAAAATAGCTCTCGCAGCAAAAGCGTGCCTTTTTGAAATATTTCCTTAGATTGTTGGTTACATAGTGATGTGTTAGGCGGCTAATTTGTTTTTTTTTAAATTTTCACTTGCGTTGAATTATTATTAATTCTAGTCAGAATGCCTAAATCAAATGCGCAAAGAGAAAAAGAATTTCGTGAAAGAAAAAAAAAGGAAAGAAAGAAAAACTAGCAGCAAGTCCAG
>BMAV01027625.1:147300-173955 GCA_019973955.1 Trichonephila inaurata madagascariensis
CAAATGACGCAACCCACCAAGTGACGCAACTGCTTACATGCTCGCCACGAATATGGTATCGTTCGTTCGCCTATTCGCAGAAACAGTGGCAGGGGAGTATGTGGCGGTGTGATATCTAAATGAACTAGTACCAACATCACGCGAAGACGATTGTTTTGGCGTGATTGGTTACGTACTCGCGTTCGGAACGGAAGGTACTCAGAACGAACCTCCCTCCTTCAGATCTGACATATGTCGGATCAGCTCCAAAAGGTTGTTGATCACAAAAAAAAATATGTAATAATAAAGGGATTGGATGTGTTAAGTCCCCCTTATGGAAAATCCGATGTATCTCAGAATGTGATCCGGTGAAGCTGAATGACCACAGCATTTTTTAACAAGTGGGGTGGATTTTTCTACCACTATCATAGGAAAAACATTTCAAGTGGCCACTTGTTAGTTGAGCCAAAGCAGTCTGGGATCCACGATAACATTTTATTCTCAGCAGAGGGCCAGGGGATATCCCTGTGTACCATTGGTGCATAGGTGGAATACGCCATACTAAATTTAGTTTGGATCTTTAATTTCGGTACAGTTCTTGATAAGTGAGCGAAGTGCCAATATCCGTTTCATTCTCACTACCCTCTTTGGCCAGTCTCTCTATCCGCGACCTCATTACCTGTAATTGTAACAAATGGCGGGATCCATTTGAGATGGATGTTATGAATCAGAGAGATCTCTTCTTCAGTTTGAGCAGAAAAGAAATGCTATTTCTTTATTTACTATCGATGAATAATTTTTGTATTCTGTTGTATGAATATATAAATATCAAAGGATGATAAGACCCAACAGAAAATTTTCTGATTCCTCACAGATTAATTCATAGTTTTTATAATCCACTAGTCATTTATATATATCCGAAAGGTATTTCATGACGTTGTATGACTATATGCTGCATTAAAGTTTTTGGTATCTAAATTCTAGCATGAAGCTTTCGATTGTACTGAAAATAATTCTTATAGCCTTCAACTCACGATTAAAAGAGGACAGGACTTGAATTTCTGAAACCGAAGTATAGTTATTTTTTACTCTCCATACCCTCTCCCAGAGTCGATTTCCACAAAACCCATTCTTAGTGGATCTTTACTCAACAAAGAAAACACGTTTGCCAAGTCTGCAAGTCTAATAGTTCAAAAAAAAAAGGAATTTTTTTCCTATAGCGCTCTCTTAACGCTATTTGGGAGTCGATTATTGTAAAATCCGTCAGTGGATCTCTATTCAACAAAATAATCATGCTTACCAGATCTCAAGTTTATAGATCTAATAGTTCAAAAATGAAAAGATTTCTCTCTTAAGCGTCCTCGTAACTCTTGTTGTGGGGCAAATTTTCATATGAAACCCATTCCTACTGGATCTTAGCTCAACAAAAGACGCTTGCTTACCAAATTTCAAGTCTGTAGGTCCAATAGCTTTGGAGATCTCGTGATGAGTGAGTGAGTCGCTTTTCATCTACATATACGAGGTGTGACAAAAAAACAACAACGAGGTTAAATATATAACTTAAAAGAAGATGAGTTGGCAACAACTGTTTTGGTGATGTCATCCCACGCACCTCCTCTATCCATGTGGCCAGTTTCACCTTAACCCATTACCCCAGTTGGGAGTATTCCGTCATTGAGTGAACACGTGCAACTGCATTCAGCCAAAAAAATGTCGAATCAACGTTAAGGTTCTTGTGAAGAAATCAGCCATGAAAACCTTTCAAATATTAACCAAGGTTTATATGGAGATGAAACTTTATCTCGTGCATATCTGTTTGAAGTGGGTTCCCACTCATATCAGTGGCTAGATTGTTAATCAACACCACTACATTGAAATACTAAAAAGACTTCGTGAAAAAATTAGGAAAAATAATGTAAATGTTTCAAAGGTCCTGATTCAGGCACTGTATAGAGAAGTCCTTGCTATACACTGACAAAATATTATTATTATAGAAGTATTTGTCATATAAATTATAGTTTAAAAAACTAAAAAAACACCCTTTATAGTTAATCGAACTAAGTTGTAACTTAATCCTTTTGTCACCAAATCTGGAAATGGGATCTGGAATTAGTCGCCAGATGTGGGATGGGATCTGAAAATGGGAAATTGTTAGTCCTGATGATCCTGATCGGGAGAATGGAACAAAATCATTAAATTATTGTACTGTCATCGGTCCTGGACAAGTGAGCAAAATTTCGAATTAATCTAACCTTTTAAAGTGAGTAAAAATTGGTTCAAAGATTCCGTTACATACAAGTGAAGCTTATAAAAGGGTGTTAAAAAGGCTTTAATTGGGCAGTGATGGATGGCCTTTGCACCAAGACATTGCACCCGCTCACACGGCCCTATCTGTCAAGCAGTTTCTGACCAGCCAAAATATTACTGTGATGGGGCCTCCTCTTTATTCAGCTGATTTTGCCCCATGCGACTTTTTTTTAACTACTACAGTTAATTCTTGCTTAAAGAGAACTCATTTTATTTCAGCTGAAGATGTTCAGGGAAAAACGAAGAATCTCCTGAAGGGCTTTCCAAAAATCTCGTTCGAGAACGGTTACCAGAGCAATGGCAGGACCAAATGCAAAAATGTGTGAATGCTGAAGGGTACTACTTTGAAGATGATACTGTCACGGAGAATTGATTTTTGTCGTACAATGATTAAATGGACCAGTCTCTTTTTTTTGTCATACCACATAGATTTAAAATAACTTGTATTTTTTTATAAATTTTCCTACTGCATGAATGATTGCTTCAAAACTATTTTGTATTTACTTGTTGTCTTACGAATTTATTTGAGTTATTTTCATGTATATAATTCTACTTATTCTAGGGGCCATGGGTAGCCTAGTGGTTAGAGCATTGGACTCCAGACCGGAAGGCCTGGGTTCGATGCTCGATTCCACCAAATACCTTCGGAGTACGTGCTTGTTTAATCAGTGGGTCCGAAAGTCTTGTGAGCTGAATCACGAGTGCAGGGGACTGGAGAATATTCCCCTCCCTTCAGTCCCATGTCTAAATTGTGGAGGTGGAGATCGGTGGTGTCACCATCTATCGTCCCTTTGGGGAATTTCGCCGAGCTAATTCGAACTGTCATATGTATGGTACTCAAGGCCAGCGACAGGCGTACTTCTAGCCCCTTGCCACGATGAATTTCGTGGGCCTCGTTCTGACTACGTCAGACAGGTGGCATTAGCCACAACAAAAACAACTTATTCGCATCGTAGTTGTATCTATTCCATAATTGTGTATAATAAAGAAGAGTTTCAGTAATTTTACAATGACTTTTAGTTCTTCGATTTCATCATTATATATTCAAGCCTAAAATTATCATGACGATTCACGTCTTTCGTTTGAGGCAAAAATTAAGATCGTGGACAAGGCTGAATAATTTATGGGAAGTCTTGTGGGTTCGAATTCTGGTGCCACAGAGGCTAATGCACGTTAAATTTATCGACGTGCAAAGTTCACCCGTTGGTGTAATTATGAATTTTTTTGGGGGGAGAAGCTTGCCGAGTGAGTGAGTGAATATTAGCATCGCATTGTTCAGCTACACGAGGGCTTTTGCGATGGATCTCGTAATTTTGTACCATGAGCAAGTGACAAGGGCGGCACCTGAACTTGCACTAGGGATGGCGATCTGAGATCTATTAATCGAAACATCGATTGCTTGGGCTAAAAAAATTGATTTTTTAAATCGATATGTAGCACTGGATCGATTCAGTGAATCGATATTTCATCCTAGAAAATCAACATTCGATTTTTTTTCTGTTTTGGTAAAAACCATAAAATTATTTACAGTTAGTTGAATGTACTATTTTTAAAATCCATAATATTACGGTGTTGGCGGTTACAGGGTTAGTTTACTGGAAAGAACAAAAAAGCTGTATTTATCATCACGTTCACTCAATAGCCATGATGTATACGAGTATCGTGGGATCATCTGTTCCTTGTGAGAGCCTTTTTCGATTGCCGGCAACGTCGCAAGTGATGAGCGGATCCGCTTGGATCGCAAATGACTTGACAGACTGTTGTTTTTAAAAAGCTTAGATATTAAGCATTGGAAATTATAAGTTATATTATCTATTTTCTAAACTTTTTAATGTAACAAATACATTTAAAAAATAAATGTCTTCTTTTATACCTGATAATTTGATATGGTAATAAAAATAATTGTAATTGTCGAATTCCCTGAACAAAAAATTCCCTGATTTTACTGATAAGAGATCGTTTATTATGTGGTATCTTTCTTGTTTTTCATAAAATGGATTTATATTTACATTGTAAATGCACAGACATGGAAAAAAAAAATCGATTCATCAGGTTACGATTCGAATCGATTTTAAAAATCGATCTTTTCCGGAAAGAACCACCACCCTTAGCTGGCACCCCCTCTCCTAACTACGACACTACACCAACGGGAGAACGTTTGAGCTTTCCATATATTTAACGTGTATCGCTCCGCTACACGGCGGGTCTTCAGTGGCATTAGGCTCGAACTCATGACACTGCGGCCACGAGTCCGTTACTTTAGCCACTAGGCTACCGCGGCCCCAGGGAGAAGTATGCCTGCTCATGAGGTCTGTAGCCAATAGACTCTGTGTAGATTAGAAATGGAATATTGATAATCAACTAATCGAATGTAAAATGTGAACACAGAAATTTAAATACAAAGAAATGTATACTAACATTTAAAAGCATTCACAATAAGAAAATCTGAGAAAGGTTAAGCAAATTGAAAGTCTAAAAACATTTTTGTCAAACATATTCTTTCACCCCATTATATTTTTCAGAAAATATTTTAAATTTTTTTTCATCTAAAACATAAATTCTTCTGTTTCTCTTTTCCGTTTGATTTTTAGGAGACGCTGGGAAATAATTTCGTAACTAAATAAATAAAAACTGGTCTATAAATTTAATGAATTATTAAAAAAACAATTTTGAGTTAAATACGAGTTAGTTTTCGCTGAAAAGATTTTAAAGTCAATGTATTATTTTTTAAGAAGCACAGTTTAAATGGATATTAAAACAAAAACAAAGATTTATCTCAATGAACTGTAGTACAACAAACTTCAATAATCTCTTGTAGACTTTTAAAATAACCTAAGTGAAAAACGAGACAAGAGAGTAATACATGAAATCTGTAGAGTACAATTTAAAGCATATTTCGACACATACTTACCCAAGAAATTCGTTCAGGAACAAAAACTTTTTCTTGGGATAGTATTTCTCATTCTTTTCTTTATTGAGAACATCAGTTCTCGGAATTCAAGTCTTCTTTCTAAACGTAAAACTGCATTTCTAAAGAAATAATACTTCTAGAAAATTCTTATAAGTCTACAGTTTCTAGTTCTGTATTTTTGAGCGAGCTTTTATGTATATTACATAACTGTCATGGAAAAAATTTCCCATCTAAAATTTCCCAGGTATAGAATTTTATACTGTTAAACTTTTTTTTATCTCATAATCTCAGTTAAACAACACATTTTAACAGATTAACAAAAAATTTATATCTCCAGAGAAAATGAGGTTTACGGAATGATTCATAAAGAAAATGTAACATTTTGAATTGAGTGATGAAAGTCTAAATTGGAAATACTGGTTTTAAATAAGAGATAAATTGTCTATATGAGATTAACTTTGTTTTGAATAGTAATATACTACATGTTTTATGTATTAAAGAAATAAATGAAACACAAATGAATCTATGAACTTATTCATGAACTTATTTTTAGAACGAAAGAGATGTGAGTGTATTTTCAAAATTTTCTTTTGAAAATATAAAATGCAATTGTGGATAGTTGGCATCTGAAAAGACGAAAACTCAAATATAATAATTCCGGTGATGGTGAATGCGTGTTTGACAACATCGCACAATAAAGCAACACGAGGGCTATTGAGTGAGTGAATATTAACGTCGCACTGTTCACCTACACGAGGGCTTTCGGCGACGGAAGTTTGAACCATGGTCAAGTGACGTGGACGACACCTGAGCTGGCAGCCCCTCTCCTAACTACCACACCAACGGGAGGACGTTTAAGCATCGACAGATTTAACGTACATCAGCACCTCTACACTGCGTGTCTTTAGCGGTGCTAGGCTCGAACTTATGACACACTGGCCACAAATCCGTCACTTTGACCACTAGGCTACCGCGGGCTGCTTTATAGTGCGACATTAACAATAAACATTCACTCAAACGCCATGATAAACAAGAATTATGACTCGAGTATCTGAGGGCATTAAATACCGTTCTTACCTTTAGATGGGATGTTCTTGAAAGATGTTACTCCTTGACGGAAAGAATAAAATTAACATCAGAATTAGGAACAATTAATTTAAAGTCCTCCCAGTAGTATGGTGTAATAGTTCAGATTGTGTGTGTGAGAGAGAGATTGCTAGGCCAGTGTCATTCTCATCATTTGACCTAGATTCAAAATTATGAGTTCCGTCGTTAATAGCCCTCGAGTTGCTTTAGAGTGCCTTGTTGATCCAATTACCTTATTTACTCGAATCTAAGCCGTACTATTTTTCCAGTGTTAATGCTACTGAAAATCGGTTGCGGCTTAGAATCGAAGGCAAAACATTTGTTGGACGGGGGAAATTGAGTTTTCACCCCTTTCAAAAGGGAAAATGTAACCGTTTAATCTGACCACTTGCATTGATGACTCATCCCATTCCGCAGCTTAATACACAGAAGTGCCACTGAATTAGGGATAGCAAGGGCTATGCAAATTGTGTAGCTTTGCGCATCATTTATGTGCAAGTGAGGGAGCTGTGGTAACTACATATATCAGTATTCCGAATCAGTTGTTGGAATTGCCAGTATAGGTAAATTACCTTATGTAGACGCCTTTGATCGCGGACAAATAGTAGATGCGCGACGCCTAAATCATTCAATTTTCGAAATCGCTAGCCAGCTAGGATTTTCAAGGTCAACAGTGTTAAGAGTATACCAAGAATACGTGGATGGTGGACAAAAAACTAGCAATCGGGCAAACTGCGAAGGACAATTAGCCTTGTCAGTGCTTGGTGAGAGACTGCTCAGGCGTATGGTACGTAGCCAATGAAGCCAAACATTAGCTCAAATTACTACCCAGTTGAATGACGGTGCCAGTCGCACAGTCAGCAAACGGACTGTGCAACACTTGCTTCACTGTATGTGTTTCGGGAGCAGGCGACCTACAAGAGTACCATTACTCAATGCTCTTCATCAGGCAGCACGTATTGTCTGGGTAAGAGAGCACAGAGACAGGAGTGTATAGGACTGGAAACGAATAGCATGGAGTGATGAGTCTCGATTCCGACTACTTAACGCTGACGAGAGGCTGAGAATATGGCGTAAGGCTCAGATCCTTCTTTCCGAGGTTGGAACTGTACAAGGGCATGGTGGCTCAATCATAGTCTGGGTTTTTCTTTTTCGTGGCATTGTTTGGGATCTCTGGTATTTGTACCAATGCTCCCTCAATGCAATTCGGTACGCAGAGTTGCTGAGTGATCACCTCAATCCGTTTATGCTGTTCTGTTATCCGCACGGTAATGGAGTTTTCCAGGAAGATAACCGTACCCCTCACAAGTCTCGGTTGGCTACTGGCTGGTTGGATGGATGAGCATTCCTCTAAGTTTTCTGTCATAAATTGGCCACCTAGAAGCCCAGACTTAAAATCCTATTGAGCGTCTTTAGGATATTTTAGAACAAGGCGTGAAAGACCATCACACAGCACCAACGAACCTTACTGAATTATGGACAGCTTTAGCCAGTATTTGTCAAGTCATTCCCGTAGAACGTTTCCAGAAACATGTTGAATCTATGCCTCGACGTGTGGCAGCTGTTATCAAGGCCAGAGTAGGCCCAACTCGGTACTAGGCAGGTATCCCTAGCATTAGGAGGAGTTCACTATGATGCAAGTATAAAAAGGGAGGAAATTTTATACGCAGATATAAACGGAAACACAAAAGCGGCCACTGAAAATTTGATACGGATGAAATAAATATACGTCGATGGCGTAAACAAATTGATATAATTTTTACTTGTAAATGTTCAATAGTCTTTAATACATTTTTTACATTCTTTTAAAAAAATGTTGCATAACAATTGAATTGGATGGCACGGAAGACTGCATTGTGTGGGGGAAAAAAGCGACACCGGCACCAATTTCGAAGTCAGCTGTGACAATAGGAGTGACGAATCATTTTAAAAACACGATACTGACGTTTAGAGGAATTATAAGTTTATGTTGTATTTGAAAGTTTTTTATACACTGGTGAAATAAATTGGTTATTAAATTATTATTATTTCTCATTAAATTTTTTAAAAAAAATGCTTAAGTATTGGATATTAATGAACCTGTTACACATTTACAAATATTTTGAGAATTTAGAGTGTGGCTTAGAATCTATGGCGAGTAAATACGGCAATTCAAATATAAATAAAATCGGAGGAGAATCGGAAATCCACACACACACACACACACACACTTCATGACTCGAAAGAAACAATACCAGGTATGGGCTCGAAATCGGCCAACTTTGCTATAGAGGTCTCCTTAAATTATATGGAATTAGGAAGAGACTTTGCCAAAACGTATACTGTAAAATCTACATTTGAAAAACGAATAAGAAAACTAAAACCTTTCAAAATTTAAAACGAAAGAAAGTATTGAGAAATCTACATTTAAAAAACGAATAATAAAAAAAAATATATATATATCTTGCAGAATTTAAAACGAAAGAGAGTATTGAGATAGTGTTTATCTTGAGAAAAGAGTTCAAATTTATTTTTAGAAACTTTCCATAGAATTTCGAAAATACTTCTCTAACAAAGAATGCAAGAGCCGCGTTTGATGAAGGATGTTATGAATACAATATAATGAGCTGAATATATAAACAAGAAATGAGGAAAAAGAGGAGCATATTTTCAGGATTGATGAAAAAAATTCAAATTAAGCTTAAACTGTAAAATAAAAAATGATTTAATCAAGAAAATGGACTTATTTCTTGGGATTTTTTAGGGTAATATCGCTTTTTAACCTAACATTAATTTAAATATATCTTCCTCTCATGAATATGGAATGAGACTCGTTGAAACAATTTTTTGGAAAATCTTCCAACCATAAATTTGTCTTTAATATCAATTATTAGTCTCCTTGTTAAAAGTGAAACACATTATTCATGGTTTTTTATGGTATATATTTCATATACTCAATCTTCACATGCAAGTTCTTACAATTTGAAATGATCTTCCAATTCGCAAATGAAAGATAATTTCAAATCTTTCTTGGATTATTTTTATCTAAATTTTACCTCAGAGTTCCAATAAACTCGATTTTAAGTTTTAAAAAAGTTATTCGTTTTTTTTTAAAAACATTTTCTTTATTGATGTCGTTCGAAGTTAATAATAAAACGAAATTTTTGAATAGTTCATTTCTCAATTGATAAAAATACATTTAGAAAACGAACACGTCTCAAAAATGAAATTGCAACACTAAGAAATAATGCACGTAGCTCAGCGTTTCTCAAGCTGTGAGGCGCGCCCCCCTAAGGAAGCGGGATAACTTTACAAGGGGGGCGCGAGGATATTAAAAAGTCGAAAACAAAAGATTATTTAAAAAAATTATTAATTTGCTGAACTTAAGCAAACAAAATACATTCTGGCATAATAAAAAATAGAATACACATTTATCCTAATATAATACACTTATAAATGTATCAGTATTTCACAATGTATTTTATAAGTAATTGAACAATATTAAGTTAAGAGCAAGTTTAATAATTACCAGTGATTCCATGGGCTTGTCATATATACAAAAATTAACACTTATCTTGATAATTTGTACGGTTTATAATGAATCCCTTAACTGCCGAGATTAAAAGTTATACGGTTCACTCCCCAATTCCACTGTATTTTCACATAGGCGCGCGTATGAGGTGTATTGGAGGAGGGGGGATAAAAGAGGAATAAAATCCTTTCTAGAGGAATACGTAAATCCTTCGCAAACACTGTCAACTTAATTTTATTGCATTACAAAGCTTTCGGAATAATTCTATGGATAGAAGTTCACAGAAAAGATCGTACTTCAGAAAGACGTATATATACATCCGGACCAATTAATACATTGGCTGACCAAGACGTTTATATACGTCGGTGGTACTTAAGAGGTTAAAGTCATAGCTTTAGCATCAAGGTATAGTATTACTGAATTCAATACATTGTTATTGTACGGAGAAAGGTGGGCGCGATGGAAATTATGACTGAAAATTGGGTCGCAAGATTCGAAAGTTTGAGAAGCACTGACGTAGCGTCATGCAAATTTCAAGAGCAATAGTGGTGAGGTGCATATGCAAATGTATAAAAAAACAGACAAATAAAATCATCATAAGCCAATTTATTCAGTTCTTAAAGTTCCCATCTGGGGCAGCTCTATAGGCCTCAGTCCAGCAAGGCATTCTATCAATTAGTGCTATGCACAGATCCTTCACAGTTTGTTCTAGTGGTTCTCGGTTCATGTCACGTCCAATGAGATCCCACAGGTGTTCTATGAGATTCAGATCTGGAGAGTTTGCCGGCCAGGGAAGGATGTTAAATCCAGCCAGGCTATTAACAGTTCACCTTGCGACATGTTGCTTAGCACTGTCTTGCTGGAATACCAGTTTGGGTGCGTTCTACAACAAGGGCAGAACAACAGACTCCACAACCTGTGTGATGTAGTGGTCTACGGTAAAACGGCCGTCAGAGTGTAACGGAGGAATCCTGTGATCAAATATCTGGCCCAAACCATGATGCCCGATGTAGGACCAGTAACGGTTTCACGCTCGGCGAAATGGGTTGGGTAGTAGCGTTCTCCGGGTCGCCATCAAACCCGTCAACGACCACCATTCCTCCACAGACAGAAACGAGATTGAACCGTGAACAATAATCGCGATGCCATTTGATGATCCAGGTACGATGACGATGACACTAAGCCAGGCGTCTAGCCCTGTGTTGATTGGTCAACGGTACGGTACTTCTGTTACCGGTATCTTTGCATGTAACTCTACTTCATGCAATCTGTTGCGCATGGTTTGGGTGGACAAAGATCCACCAGACACTGGAGGCAACAGGCTTCGGATGTCGTGAAGAAAGGATCTCTAATAACTGGTGAATACGTCGGTCTGTGCGCACTGACATGCACCTGTGCGCACCATTTCCTCTTCGGCGTGTGAGTCGACTTTCTTGATGCCATTTGATGATACAGGTACAATGACGATGACACCACTTCAGCCGTCTAGCCCTGTGTTGAGCGATCAACTGTACTTATGTTGCTGGTACCCTTGCACGTAACTCTAGTTCATGCAATCTGTTGCGCATGGTTTGGGTGGACAAAGATCCACCTGACTCTGGAGGCAGCAGGCTACGGATGTCACGTGTCATGAAGAAAGGATATAGAATTGTCAACTGGTGAATAAGCCGGTCTGTGCACTCTGACATTTCGTCTCGCAGGGGGGGGGCCAGGGGCCCCGCCTAGACCTTCCTGAATCCATCGTGAGACACAATACTGGATGGAACTCCCGTTGTACGAGGGTTATTGTGCGCAGCGACAAATCCAGTTCATGAAGATCGGTGATACGGCCACGTTACCTGGTCATTAACTGATGGTATTAAGCTCGCCGACGACTCAGAGGTATTTTCTACGCTTTTTTAAAAATCACAAATGCTACTCAAAACCTCAGGTGCTGTTTATGAAAAGGGAATGTTTCTGGCTTTTATAGCCCGAGTATGAGTATCACATGATCAGATGAGTGCACAACTTTGATCATTTGCATATCCATCTCACCACTATTGCACCTAAAATTTGGATGACGTTATGTGTATTATTTTTTGGTTGCAATTTCACTTTTGAAAAGTGTATAGTCAAAAACATAAAACTAAGTGTAATAGTATAGTCAAAAACATAAACATATTTCACTTTTGAAAAGTGTATAGTCAAAAACATAAAATATATTCAAAGAAGAAAAAAACAAAACATATGTTTACACGAAATGGTTTTTACATGTTTCGCTTATCGGTGGTTTCTTAGCAATGCCAAGACCTTTAAATTCTCGAACATTATACCTGTAGTTTGTCTATGGGTTTACTAAATAGGGTACAACAAAAACTGTTAATCCTAACATAGCTGTAAAGTGATCAAAATTGAAAAACGTGTAAGTGAGAGCTATATTGACGTCGCACTGTAAAGCTGCACGATGGCTATTGGCGACGGACCTCGTAGTTTTGAACCATGGTCAAGTGACGAGAGGGACACCCCTCTCTCTAAACATCCCTGACATGCAAAACGTGAAGCATATGAATTTCGACATATTGTAATGGCCTCCCCCCCGGGGAAGCCGTCTCTTCATCTACTCAACTTAAATCTGTAGGTGGTAAAGATTGATGACCCAAACTAACCATGAAAAAAATCCAATTTATTATTACTAAATATAATAATCCAAGACAAACTATAAAGGGGAACTCTAGAGTGATATAATGCTAGCTCAAAACCCTATGTGAATAAGAGCACGAAATCCTAATAGCTTAACTTTACTCAACGTTATCTTAAGAATCCTAACTTCTTTATATAATTTATTCTAATAGTTAAAGTAAATTCTATAATCACGTGTTGAAATTCAGATACTTATCGTAACAGCACCGCTTTCAGCTACTCAGCTCCTTTTCCTTCTCCTCACTATTATTAAACTTCCACTTTATATATATATATACTAGCTAATCTGCATATCATGGTTTCTTCTTGAGAGGGATGGCTGTGAAATAGCTCGATTGTTGGACCTAAGGATTCCCCAAGAGGATTAATAGAAATTCACGTAAAGCCCCGTCACAATATTTAACGTAAATTAGCTCCTATACGTGACAAGTCTTAAATGGTATAAAGGCTCTAATCCACACACATACATAAATATACAGAAACAACGCCAACCACGAGTTCGGGATCATTGAAAACAATTACTGAGAGTAATACATAAAAGTAATTAAAAGGGTTATTGAAAACGTGAAGGCCGAAAGAAAAATCCCAATCAAAATAATTACTTTAAAAACAACAAACAATAATAGTATAACAAGCGTTTAAACGTGGAAAAGATTCTGTTAGAAAATTTTTTAATGTTTTATTCAAAATGAAGTGTTCATCCGAAAGATTCAACAACGCTACTTAATGTTAAGATAATAAAAAAAGGAGGAGGCGGAGGAAGCGTCATAAAAGAGAAAGCTTCTTACTTTGACACTAAAGCTTACACTTTTTATTAAAATTCAATCAAAATGTCGTTAAAAAAGAAGAAACAACAAAAGAAAACAGCAAATATGTCACATTTTGGAATGAAAAAGCGAGCAGAAGCGCAATATTTAACGAATTTGTTTCTGTCATGGAAAAAAAGGTAAATGGAAAAATGATTGTTGATTATTGCTCTTACCGGTGAAAAAAAGTACACAGGTTGCAGTTAGCCGTCGAATAAATGGGGAAACCATGACTTTTTGGATACTTTATTTGGTGATGGGGAAAAAAAGTAAGATGGTTTTCCCCTTTTGCTCGGGTATATATTCTACGAGAATAATGAAGTTTTTTTTCGGTACCACGTTTTCATCGTTTTTTGTTAAAAAAAAAAATCTTTTGGCTGTTATTTTTTTTAATGTTTATATAACGTGTATTTTTTAATCTTTATTAAAAAAGTAAATGTGATATTTTTTTTAGTGAGTGAATACTGAAGCTCGAAGTATTGAAAAAAGATTGAAGATTGAGAGCGAGACTAATCAAGTCTAATCCTATAAAATCTGTTTAACATTTTCAATTTGAAATTGATGGAAGACTTTTTATTTATAGTAGGAAGGGAATTAAATATGGATTTTTTGCTAGCAAAGTTTCCTCCTCCTTGCTCTTTTTTTTTTATTCAAATGTATTTTGCTTTGAATGAAATTGTTCGTTCTTTATGGTTCAGATCATAAAGATAAATTATATGTACGAGGAAAAGTCATTAAGTCACAAAAAATAGTAAAAAATAATTTAACATGATAATCTCTCGGAAACAATTTTTGTTTTCCGACATAATTTCTAGCAACATTTATACAACCATTCCATCGTTGTTATCGTCCCCCCTACTGCCGATTAAAAGTTCCGTTATTCGCTCCTCAATACCTCCGTTTTCCACGTAGGAGCGCGTATGTGATGTACTGGGGGGGGGGGAAGAAAAGAATGAATAAGGAAATCCTCTATCCTCTGATATAAGTAAATCCTCTGATATAAGTAAATCCCTCGCTAACATTGTCAAGGTCCTTTCATTGCATTCCAAAGCATCGGAATAATTTTATGGATAGCAGTCTGGGGCATTTAACGCAACGGTTGAGCGATAGGTATATATATGCCGTTGGCACAAAAGGTTAAAATCGAATTGTATCTTTAGCGTCAAAGTATAGTATTACTGAATTCAATGCATTGTTATTTGTATGGTGTGGGGCGCGTTGAAAATTATGATTGAATCTTGAGTCGCAAATATAGAAAGTTTGAAAAACATTGTGGTAGTCACTTCACAGTGCTGCAGGGTTGAGGTCCTTAAAGCTTATGTAAACTTTTTACTGAGTCGTATAGGGCTGTGCTTCCTTTTTATGAATGATAGCGCAAGTTCCCACAGATCTCACATTGTTGACGATTTTTATGAAGAGGACATTCTTTGAATGAATTAACATGCGAAGATTCCGGATACAAATCCAATACATCCTGTTTGGGATTATCTAGAATGAATCATTGCATGTCATCATCCCCCTCCCCTTCCTTCAGAATCCTCTAGGCAGTGAAAGCTGCCTTTTTGAAATAATGTATGGGATTTATTTCCGTAAACATTTCTCAAAGTCTTCATTTACAGTATGATGGATCATTCTGAAGCTTGTACATAGAGTGGCAACACTCCATATTAGATGGACCTTTCCTAAGATATAATGTACCATAATTTAACCATTTTTGATATTTGTATCTTAACTAACAATTTACCTTTTTTTTATATTGTTATGTTGCTATATGATATATCCTATAGTATCTTTTCACCAAATTTCGTTGCAATCAATCAAACCTCTCAATCGAACCTCTATATAACGAACCTCTATATTGCGAATTTTTCTATATAGCTAACTTTTTCCTGGAACCTTGAACATTTCATGATTTTCTTCGTAAAATAACCTCTCTATAGCGAAGTGCATTTTCTATATAACGAAGTTTTTCTTCTGTGATTCAATTTTTGTTCTCCATTTTTTAAAAGTATTTCTGAAAAAAATTTCAAGTTATTTTCTCTTTAATACATTTTACGGTGGTTATAAATCTTGAGCTGGTTTTATTAGATCCTAACACGCCTAGAGCAATAAAGTTCTGGGCGTTTCATCCAAGAAGTGCAATCTTTAACCCCCATTGCCCAGTTCACTAGATATCCTCTTTCAACCTCAGTGGAGTTGCCCCGTGTACCCGTGTTCTAATTATAAAATAATGTATGTTTAATATTACTTGTATGTTTTAAATTATCAAATGACCTTAAAATTCATTAATTTTAGTATGAAATTATTTTCTTAATATTGAAAATACAGTGAATTCTTCGATATTCTTTTTTCTTGTTTTCATTGCAGTTTTTCTTTCTTTCTTTCTTTTTTGATGGTTAAGATATATAAAATAAACATATTAATTTAAAAAAAAAAGGTGTGAATAATTACTTTTTTTAATATATAGTGTTTATGAATTTGAAATTTGTTTTATGTAGTTTATAAAGTATATTAAAAGATGAACCTCTATATAACGAATTTTCCATATAACGAACTTTTTTCCGGGATTTAGCGACTTCGTCATATAGAGGTCCGACTGTATTTCTCCAGTTATGACATTTTGTGATAGTTACCTTAATTTTGGAAAGCAGCGTAAGTTTTTAAAGAGTGTTGTGCCAGCTTAGTTGTCGTCATCGTCTCTTTACTCAGATTCAAATTTGTAAGGTCATAAAAGTATGAAGTTAATAAATAAATAAAAAAAAATAAATAAAAAATTAAATCAGATCAAAGAAACGCATAAACTATGTAAATTCAAATATTCTAATAGTTAAACATTTCATTCGTTAAATAGTGATAGTAGAGGAAAAACTTGCTAAAATTTATCCCTCATTTGCTATCCAAAGTAATGCCAACTAAAAAAAGAACTTAACCCAAAACGAAAAAATTAATAAACAAAGAATAATTAAAATGCATTTTCCTTAACACCGTCGTTAAAATTCTTCTATAATAGCTAGAAGCTGCAGGAACAATAACTGTATGAAAAAATCGCTTACATAACCACAGACTCATACTTTTATTCCTCAGTAAACTAATTCTTCGCAGATATTGATACTAAAAAATATAGTAAAAAAAAATGTATCATCGAAAGAGGTAAACATAATTATCTCTTTGAACAAACATACTTCTTAAACATCTTAAGACAAACAAAAGATAGTTTTCTTATGTACCTTATATGAAAAAAAATGATGCACATTCGGTAAACAACTCTTTTGTGTGTTTCAAAATTTCTCTGGATATTTTTCGGCAAGCAGTTTTCCTTTATTCAATAGTCTCTTTTACGTAAGAAATCGTTCGTTAAAGTTTATTCATATTTTTAGTTATTTTAGTTTGTCGGCCTGGTGGCTTAGAGGTAGCGTTCCCGCTTCCTAAGCTCAAGATTGCGGGTTCGATCCCGACTGGAGTCGATAGATTTCTGGATGCAAAAATCGTAGGCATGCTTGTCATATGATTATGTGACATGTAAAAGATCCCTTGAGTATCAATTTGGTTCTGGTACTCTCGGTAAAATTCAAACTTTACTCAGTGGTGTGACAGCTCATCAGGGATAAGACCTATTGTGTGCTCTTATCAGTAAACTTGATCTTGGGCCTTGAGGAGCATGTGCAGATGTTCCGATCAGGTGGTCAGTCTGACACGAAACCCCTAGCATTAAGTTCCCAAGCAAGCTTATCGGCCCACTGCAGGATGAAAGGTTGAGTCGACCTTGCTGAGCTAGGTGTTAGAGCCTCGGACCTGTGGTACGGAAGCGCGATGCATTACCACTCAGTCACGCTTGATTAAACGCGCTACCACGTTTGAATTAAAATTGATTCAAGCATCAAAATTCGCTTGCGAGGGTCACCACTAGATGGCGCCACCCTGAAATGGATCTGATATTTGGGGACGCCATGTCTGCAAAGGTTTAGATGTGCCAATATGCAGACCATTAGGAAGAAAAAAAAGCAATTTTAGTTTATAAATCCTATTTTATACTGCTCTCTATCAACAATTTTTTAAATATTAAAATCACGCTAATTTCCTGAAGTTTGTCCACTTATTGTGTTGGTGTGTATGGAATGGCGGATTTTTAAGTGAATATATAAGAAACTGCATACCCATTTTTTCAAAAGTTTTGTTTATTTAATTAAAATATATTCCATTTGCTTCAATATACCGGTTGAAACATTTAAATTATTAATCTAACCATTTTTATTATTGGGAGTAAATTATAGTACTGAAATTAGATCCTCCCAACCCGAAATGAAACTTCACGGTTTTTGAAGGATGTTTATGCAATTCTGTAAAAGCTTCGGGGGAAAAAATGTGAACGAAAGGAAAACCTTAATGAAAAAGAAAAAAAAAAAAAAAGCTGAAAAGAATTGTCGCTGTAGAAAATCCATTGCCTCAAAAACCTATGGCAAAGAAACCACAGGTATAGCAATCGACAGTTTATCGTCAGATAAAGAAAATTGGCTATAGCAAAGTAAATTTTCCAGATTGTCTTCAAATGTCTGTTAAGACCGTTGAAAAACGAAGAAAACGTTCTTGGCCTCTGTATTTATTATTATGCAAAGGTAGATACAAAACATGGATAACTTCGAATGAAGAACTGTTTTATCTGGCATTCACAACAGACAAAACGAAAATAAAATATATTTAACGCAGATATCGTCGAAAAGACGCAGCTGTTTTGCAAAATGCAAGTTGGCCGTCAGGTGTTATGGTATGGATGGGAATGTATTCTCAAGGCTTAACAAAACTATTTTTTGTAGAGCCAAAGGTTAAAATTGATGCCAAATACTATCAGAATAAAGTTTTGAAACACTTGATCAGAGAACGTATACGTCTTTACACTCAAGGAAACTTTGTTTTTCATCAACATTGTGCACCAAATCATGCTGCAAAACCAACTATAAAACGACTGAAACATAAAAAAATAAATTATCTTCCCCCTGATAAATCACTATCACTATCCTCTGTTTGTGTTCCTTGTGGTTATTTTTCATGGGGATACTTAAAAAACAATTAAATAGACGTAAAGTAAGAGCATTCCAAAAAAAGGGCTCCAAAAAGCAACTTAAGAGGTCGTTGGAAAAATACCCCCAAAATGGTAGAAAAAACTCTCTCTTTTAGCTTAGCCTAAACATTTAAATAAAATGTACTGTTCTAGAGGAAACCACATTGAAAATTTCATGTATAAATAACTTTATTCAATAAAAATTTATGATCCTCTGAAATTGGTCCCACTATTTATGAATCAACCGGTACCTTTTTCAAGAGATTTTAACGCATGTATGCCGCCTATCTCAAGAATATTCTGTTCTTCTGAATCAGCAAATTCTGGTATGAAATTTTTCCGACTGTCTTCATTTTCATACTGCTTAGCCCGTAAAAATACTTAAAAAAACGAAAGTCGGTTGGCGAGAGATCCAGTGAATATATATAAGCTGGATGCTACAAATTTTCATATTATACAGTCGAACCTCTACATTGCGAATTTTTCTATATAGCGAACTTTTTCCTGGAACCTTGAGCCTTTCACGATTTTCTTCGTAAAATAACCTCCCTATAGCGAAGTACATTTTCTATATAACGAACTTTTTCTATAGTGATTCAATTTTTGTTCTCCCTTTTTTTTAAAGTATTTCTGAAAAACTTTCAAGTTATTCTCTCTTTAACACGTTTTATGGTGGTCATAAATCGTGAACTGGTTTTATTAGATTCTAACTTATCAAGAGCAATAGAGTTCTGGACGTTTCATCCAAGAAGTGCAATCTTTAACCCACATTGCCCAGTTCACTAGATATCCTCTTTCAACCTCAGTGGAGTCGTCCTGTTTAATTATAAAAGAATGTATGCTTAACATTACTTGTATGTTTTAAATTATAAGATGTCCTTATAAAATTAATCAATTTTAGTACATAAATTATTTTCTTAATATTGAAGATACAGTGAATTCTTCGACATTCTTTTTTCTTGTTTTCCTTGCAGTTTTTCTTTCTTTTTTAATGAGTAAGACATATAAAATAAACATATATTAATTTTATAAAAAAGGTGTGAATAATTACTTTTTGAAATTATACTTCTTTTGGGGCGTTAGAGAAATAGGATGAGGGTAAATTTTACAATGCCCGTGCACACCGACACGGATGTGACGCAAAACCGTCACGGATGTGATGCACACCGTCACGGATGCGAAAATCATTTGTCTAGAAATATACAGAACAAGACAAATCATTTTCGCCTTCGAAATTCTCAGAAAAATATTTCTCTTCACTTCCCTGAAGAAGGGGACACCCGGATTTGAATCAGAGACCTCTCGACCTATAGGCGAATGCTCTACCACTGAGCTATACACCCGCGTCCGCGAACCTTTGCTTTGTGCTCCGTAGGAACGTATACGAAAATGATTTGTCTAGAAATATACAGAATGGGACAGATCGTTTCCGCCTCCAAAATCCTCAAAAAAAATTTTCTCTTCACTTCCCTGAAGAAAAAGACTCCCTGGTTTGAAACGGGGACCACTCGATCTGCAGTCGAATGCTCTACCTCTGAGCTATCTCTTCGCGTCAGCGAACCTTTGCTTTGCTTTCCGTAGGAACGGATACGAAAATGCTTTGTCTAGAAATATGCAGAACGGGACAGATAATTCCCGCCTTCGACCCCCTCCCCATATTATTGGTCCTATTGTCCCTGTGCGGGGGGTGTTTAAATTTATTTAAATCATGATTATCTCGGGTTTGGCTTGTCCGATTGACTGAAGGTTAGTATCGTTCAACTCTGCTCGTGACCGCCTTTCGTCCTTGGTCCAGTTTGCCATGCTCAAGATTTTTAGAAAGATTTTAATCTTGTTACGCTAAAGAAGTATAACTTCTTACATGCGTACATAAGTACACGCGCACACTTTTTTTTAATGTACAGTGTTTATGAAATTAAAATTTGTTTTAGGTTGTTTATAAAATATATTAAAAGATGAACCTCTATTTAACGAATTTTCCATATAACGAACTTTTTTCGGGGATTTAGCGACTTCGTTATATAGAGGTCCGACTGTAGTTCATTTAAATTCGAAAATTGTTTTGCACGCCGTATGCGAACGAGCGTCGTCGTGGGAAAGCATTGGGCCATGCCGCTTAACAAGTGATGGGAGTACAATTTTCAATTTTTTAATCATTTCATCAATGTACTGGCAGTATAATAGATACAGTTGGATTTGTTTCCACCAAATCCTTCAAAGCATTACTTTTCACAGATGTTTCAGGTCTTCTACGCTGCTCACTTTGTTGGGAAAATTCACGATCAAAATTTTTTCAACCAACACTGCTCTTTTCGATAATGAACATTATTCTCTTAAAATGCCTGGTGAATATTACTTACAACTTTTGCAACATTTTACCAAGTTTATTTTCATCTAAAAGATTACATGAATATTTGTTGAAATCATATCCTTACGAAATTCATAACAAGTAACACAGTAGAACACTTTTGAGAAAATCTTTTTTTTTTTTGAAAGTGACTCTAGACAATAAACGAAGTTATGCCAAAAATAATGGCATAACGAAAAAAGGGAGACAAACCTTCACATGTGAAGAAAATTTGACATTTTATATGCGCCAGCCTAGTAATAAATACGTTGAAGCGAGCCACACTTTCTATATAGTTTAGTCTATTCAGAAGTTCAGAAATGCATTTGATAGGAGAAATTAATGTTTTTATTGCATTATTTCCTGAAGAGCATAAACAACTAGTAACACTCATTACAGATGTTTATAATGAGCAAACATAGACTAAAATCTGAAAAGGAAATGGAAAATTCATCTTACATTTGCCTTAGTTAGATCCTGAAACCACCAAAGATTTTATAATTTCTGGGAAGTGAAGTGAATTGCATATTTATGACGATGGTGTATTTTTTGTTAAAGAATCTAACAATGTATGTGGCGTCCATGACAGTGCTCGAATATCGCAGAATTAGTATTTTAGTGAATTGTCCTTTTTGCTTTTAGTATGTGTTTTCAAACTTGTGATGTGTTGATAAGTTAAATTTAAGAATAACTTGGATTTTAGGTGAGATTCCTGGATTTCATCAATCCATCGAACCAATTGCATTTTTCAGTCATAAAAATACTTAAAATTTAAAAAATAATACTTTAAAATAAAAAAAAATATTTAAAATTAAAAAAAAAGTTACTTTTTAAAATAAAAAAGTATTTAAAATTTAAAAATAACACTTTAAAATAAAAAAAATATTTAAAATTAAAATAAACAACAACTCTTTAAAATAAAAAAGTATTAAAAGTTTAAAAAAATATCACTTTAAATAACGGAGAACAAAAATTATAAAATAAATACAAACGAAAAATTTGATGGTTTTGAGATTAAAAAACTCATTTCTTACAAACGATTTGCAGGATAAAATACATTTACAGTTTTTACTAAAATAAATACTTTTTTTGCGGCTGTATTACTTCAAATATGAAATATAAAATATATTCGATGTTCATTGAATTTGTTTTTAAAATAAAGAATTTTTGAAACGAAAATTATCACTTCAGATTTGTATGTGGCAATGTCCAATATGTTGTTTTCGAAGTGAAATTTATAGTCATATACTCTTAGACAGAGTGTAGTCTATAAAGAAAAATTTGTACCATTTTGTGTTTTTATTCTGAACATAAAAATAACTACTTTTCGAACGATTTTTCCAAAAGTAGAAAAATGAATCGAATCAAAGTGAAAAAGAAAATGAAGAAATACTTTAAGCGAAAAAATAAGAACTGTTGTTTCAAGATAAAAATTTTAAATTATTTCTTGAATTTTTTTTAATTTTTAATTTTGACCCTTTTGTTTTTAAAAAAAATTACCTCGTTTAAAGCTGTTAGCCATCATGAAGTAAATTCTTTATTAAATTTTTTTATTTCTACTTTTTATAGCATTTAACTTTGTTACAGTTTTTTTTTGTAATTTCCTGTATTTATAATTAGTCTAATTATTACTTAAAAGAAATAAATGTGAAGCTTAACTCTTTATATATTCAATATCTTTTTTCTCCTCAAAACTTTTTCCCTTTTTCTTTTTTAAAATTTTGCTAAGAATAAAATTAATATTTTCATTTTTAAACTTTTTAAGGCACAATTACAAAGGTTAATAAATAATTCATAGAATTCAAGTCTTTAGTTGTGTAAATATAAAATTTATTAGCTTAAATTGTGAATGTTATTTATTACTTAAGTTATTTTTCTTTTTGTTTTATAAATATCGAAATAATTGTAACAGTATATGTTGATAACTTTTTAAGAAATTAAATTTTTTAATTTTAAAAATTAAAATAAAAACTCATAAACTCTTAATTGTTTTTTTTTAATTGGAAAGAAAAAATATCAATTAATACATTCATACAATTATTACTGAAAGTTTCATTCCTTTATGTAATAATTTGCACATAGTAAGAAATATTTTTTTTAAAAAAAAAAGCAAGCATATTTCAGCAATACGAGTAAAAAAGTTAAAAGAAAAAAATATCTTATCGGAAGAATATTTCTTCTCTTTTCGATTTCATTTTCTTCCGCATTTTAGAGTATCCGAATTTCATTTTTTATTGTTACGATTTTATCGTCTGCTTCTACGCTGAAATTCGAACTTGTTCTGTTAATCGAAAGTTTTTATGATCGAAAGAATTCTAAATGTGTTTCCCTTGCTAAAAGTATTCGAATCTTCCTCTACTCGGCGTGTGCATGCAATGGATTCTATCTTTCATTAATTGATATTTTTTGTTCGAAGTTCCAGTTCTTTTCTAAATTGCAGCACTTAAAATGATTATAATAAGATCTTCAGTTGGCAACAAGAAGTACGAATGCAAAATTGCGTCGCTATAGAAACGGAATTCAAACGGAATGCGTTCGTACACATTAATGCATTTTCTAGCCTTTTTTTTATTGCATATAGAATTTTAATCTTTTTTCCTCCTTCATTAAAGCTTCTTCCCTCGGATTTTTTTTAAATAGGGAAGTGAAATGAATATAAAATTTGTTGGAGATTCTTTCGGCTTAGATATTAAACTTAAAATAGTTTCGAAAATCAATGAGGAATATAGAAACTTGTAATTGTCTAGAAGGTAAATGAAAAAGACTTTTTAAAAAATATTTAATTCTTAAGGGGAGCTTCTTTTCCAGTCAACAATTAAAATCCAGACTCTAAAGACACAATTAAGGTAATCGAATGAAAGAGTCTTAGATAAACATCTCTCGACTAATTATTCAAATAGAAATAATAATAACGAGAATAGTTAAAATATTATTTCGATAATCATGCAAGAGTAAAAAAGCATCGTTTAGATAAGTAATCACTATTAAAATAAAAACATTAAAATAACAAATCGATATAAAAACACTATATCACCCACAGAAAATATAGAAATTATAAAAAAAATATGTCTTATGTAAATAATCTTCTTAACTAATTAATCGTACAGCATATTATGTTTTTAAGACAAAGTACTTAGGCAAGGAAATACATTTTTAAGTATAATGCTTTCATTATAATGCATTTATTAAGTTAGAATTATGGATAAAAAATTAAATTGATACTTTCAGAAAAAAAATTTGATTTACATGTTATATTGTTATAGTATCTGTATGTAATCCTATTATCTAACTGCATATGTCATGAAACGTCTGTACATTTGCTTTTTTCCCCCTGAGCAATAATATTAAGATTAAAATTACGAACACTATCTCAATATATCTCTCTATATTAACTTAACTCAGTGGCTCGATAGTCCATGAGGGCCAAGGCCTACTCTGCCCAACTTAGTACAAGCGACCTTAGGCCCTGAGGTGCATGAGCAGATTTTCCGGTCAAGTGGTCAGTCTAGCGTGAAACCCGTAGTGTTAAGTTCCCAAGCAAGCTTGGTACTCATTTTATCGACCCACTGAAGGGAAGAAAGGCTGAGTCAACCTTTTGAACCTCAGACCTGTGGTGTGGAAGCGCGATGCACTAACCACTCAGCCACTAAGCTTCATTTTTATCTATTGATATATAAATATAAAAGAGAAAAGCAAAACTAATTCACTCACTCATCAGGAGATCTAATGAACTATAAGATCCATAGACTTGAAATTTGGCAAGCCCATTTCTTGAGTAGAGACCCGCTAAGAAGGGGTTTGTGGAAATTGACTCTTTATTGAGAATAAGGAGGGGATATAAGGGTGTCATAAATAAAAAAATTCCGTTTTTGAACTTTTTGACCTATAAACTTAAAACTTGGTAAGCATGTTTCTTATATTATTCTTTTTTATTCAAACCTTATTTGCATAAACTTACTTAACCTCATGAAACGCAAACAATTTAACCTTGTTAAATAACATATAATAAAATATTAAGGTATCCAACTACGTTCGGAACGTCATTTGAAAAAGTGTATAAAGGTATAATTTTTTTGATGTTTTATGTCACCTGACCTAGAATAGACATATAAAATTGTTTTAAGAATAGTGTTACAAGAAAAAATTATTTAAATGCAATTTTTTTGCAAAACATGGAGAAAGAATGACTTATTTTCAAAACATTTTTCTTTTATTGAAAATGTTTCTATTATAATAATATTTTGCCAATATGGAGCAGAGTCTGAACCAGGATGTTTGAAATATATTATTTAGAAATGGATTTATTCATATTTTAATATATCAGAACAGATAAGTTTTAACAAAAAAAAAACAACCCAACGGATATTACTTCGATTGATCGTAACTCTGAAAATAATGTGAATTTTTCAAAAATCCTAGTTGAGACTCCATAGGTAAGTCTTATCTATATATCTATATATATAAGAAAAATATTACTATTATAATAACCTTTTCCATTAAAGGAGAATGTTTTGAAAATATGTCAAACTTTTCTTCATTTTTTGCCAAAATAGTGCTGTTAAGTAATTTTTTATTCTTGTAATGTTCTTATAAGACAGAATTATATTTTTATATCAATTCAGGTGGCACTAAATATCAGAAAATTTATTTATTTATACGCATTTTCAAAATCATGGTTTCGAATGTAGTTGGATATCTTAAGTAATGCAACGAAAGAACAGTCAAGTGTATCTGTAGTCACTGTTTGTGTTCAGTCATACGTACTTCAAACTCGATATACAAATGGAGTCCCCCCTCAAAGTTACGAATGAAAATAGGTGTCCCTCTGCGGGCCCAGAATGGATTAGAACGGGATTTGCACCAATAAGGATGGTTGGGTAGACTGGAAACATCCGGATCCTGCACCCGTTATGAGGGCCATGGCACCTTCGGAAATACTTTGGACAATCGATAGGATCTTGCGCTTGTAATGGCATTTTGGGGCAAGAGCAGGTTTACTGTTGAATGACCCTTTGAAAGAGTGATTATTGGACAGATAAGGGTTTCTGGACCATAATTGAAGGTAGAATTTTGTGAGGGTTGGGAAATGGAGGAATGTAAGATTTTTTTGGGCAGAAAATTGTTAATTTTAAGAATGATGAATGGGAATAGTTATCAAATATAAACGCTACCGACTCTCCACAATTAAAATGATAGAATTAAATGCACTTTGGCGCGAATACCCCCTGCTCACCCTTGGTATTTTAGGTAAAAATTTCGTTGGTGTCACCAACTTAATATTTCTATTGATCAGCAGACTGCTCTATCACACATTTTTAGAGGCCACAGCAAATTCTCTTACCTTTCAACAAGGTCGGAACGTCTTTCCCGAGCATCATAGGCACGAGACTGATCAGGCCTCGCCCAGACATATTCTTAATTGCTTGAATTTTACTATTAACGAGGTCTTAGGAAATCCTATTTCCTTTTTGGATTTTTGGTCTTATGGAGATGGTGTAGCTAAACTACACGATCTGGGATTAGAAACAACGACAACGCTACCGACTTATTTAACCCTTTTATCTACCGCATTATGATTTACTGCAGTTTTTTTCATGCAATATTTTTTTTTGGACCACTACATTGAAAATTAAGGGATATACATAAACAAAGTACTTAACTTTGGGAAATGTAATCCGATAGAGCTAATTAATTAATTAAAGATATTCCCCTGTAAAATTAATTATATACACTGTTTACTTAAAACAAAGAGTTAAATCGTTTTCTAAGATCCTCATTAACATGCAAAAAAATAAGACACTTAAATTTTGACATTAACTATTTTCGGGATTTAGCGACTTCATTATATAGAGGTCCGACTGTAAATACTTGTATATATAGAGTGAGCTAATATTAGGAATTGAAAAATGTGCGGTATTTCTCTTTTAGTGAAGCAAAACTTTCTAAAAATGAAAATAATTTTTAATAATAATA
>BMAV01027625.1:174215-187669 GCA_019973955.1 Trichonephila inaurata madagascariensis
TGGGTGTTCTCCCTCCAAATTAAGTTAGAACGGAGGAAAAACAAAAGACCCCCTCCCAAATGGGTGCTGCATGTTGGCAACTAAGCCTTTGAAGACACAGCAAGTCTTCAAATGTGAGAGCCATTTCTTGGTGGCACCATCTAGTGGCGGCTTTCGCTACTAAATTTGGACGTTCGAATTACTTTTAAATCAAACTCTTGTCGAATGATAACTATTGCTGTTATTTAATTTTGAGAGAGTACCAGAATCAAATTTATACAAAAGGGATTTTTTACATGTCATACAGTCATATGGCATGCGAGCCTACGATTTTCGCATCCAGAAAATCTATCAATTCCACCCGGTATCGAACCCGCAACCTTAGGGTTAAGAGGAGGTCACGCTACCTCTAACTCATCGATCCGACATTAACAACACAATTTCAAATATTTAAAAATAAAATTCTAATTTAATAACAAAAAATAATTCTTTTCTTTTATTTTTTTTATAAAAATTCATCCTTATAATTTATATTCAATTATATTATTTTTATGTGCAATAAAATAAATGTAAAACCTTTTTATTTTCGTAGACAGATAATTTTTACACAATTTTTACAAATTTAATCACGATTTTCTTATTTACATCATAATAAAACTTTTTGTTACTGAAATCTGAATTTAAAAAAATAAATAGAATGTTTCAAGCCCTCTTACATATATCTAAATTTTAAAACAAAATTGACCAAACCATTTTTAATTTTAAAAGATATTTCTAGAATTTAATTTCTGAGTGAATATCTATCTGATATCTATTTAACGTTGCAGAACCAGATACGAAGATATAAAAATGTTATTTCGGTCTTCTTTTTCCATCGTTAACTTTTCATGTGTGTCATTTATTGCTAAGAGTTAAAAATCAAAAGGCTTTTCTAAAATTTATTTTGAGCGCTCTTTCGCTTTTCTCTGTTCTTAATAGTTGTCAAAATAAATAATGTAAAAAGATAGTTTTTCAAATGACAAGAAATTCAATTTATTTCAACCTAAAATACCATATATTTTTGCCGTAATGATCATGATAAAAGACAGTCTATCTTTTTGAAGACACTAATAATATTTTATCTTCTGTTTTCTTGCGATGGAAATAAACCTCCGAGACTTAATTCATATCAGTTCCCATACATTCATTTGGATTTTTTTTTATATCCTAACCTTTTTCAAATACAGCGAAATACGTTGGAAGCAAAAAAGTTTCATATGAAATAGCGATTAACACGAAATAATACAACGGTCCCGACAAACCACTATGTATTTTCATGCATTTTGTTCTCTTAACACGGAACAAAAATCGTTTAAGGTATCCGACAACGTTCGGAACCGTGATTTTGCAAAAGCGTATAAATGGATAATATTTATGATATTTAGTGTCACTTAGATTAGAAAATGTATGTAAAAGTGTTTTAAGAATAGTATTACAATAAAAAATTATTTAAGTACAATATTTCGGCTAAAAATTAACTTAGAATAACCTTTTTTTCAAAATGTTCTCCTTTTGTGAAAAATGCTTCTATTATAATAATATTTTGCCTGTATATAGCTCAGACCTCTGTACAGAGGCTCAACTAGAATTTTTGAAATATATAACTTAGAAGTGGGTTTATCCATGTTTTACGACCACAGAGGGGAGAACTTAAAAGAAAAAAAACGCCGATAATTATTTTAATGGGTTGTAACTCTGAAAATAATATGAATTTTTCAAAAATCGTAGCTGTGCCTCTGTACAGAGGTCTGAGCTATATACAGGCAAAATATTATTATAATAGAAGCATTTTTCAAGAAAGGCAAACATTTTGAAAAAAAGGTTATTCTAAGTTAATTTTTAGCCGGTATATTGTAATTAAATTACTTATTTTGTCAAAATGTGTCCTTAAAACAATTTTATACATGTATTCTAATCTAAGTGACACTAAATATCATGAAAATTATCCATTTATGTGCCTTTTTAAAATCACGGTTCCGAACGTAGTCAGATACCTTAATACGAAACATTGCCCTTCTGGAAATAAACAAAATAATGAAAACATCAACGGCGTAGGCAAAAATTAAGAGGAGTGTGAACTGAATGAGTTGAAATTTCACACGCTTAGAAGAAAGAAGGCTAACTTGACTTTAAAATACCCTCAGAATAACTTGTGACACGAGCCAGTTTTGTTTATCTATATAAGCTACTTTCACCCCCTCCCTACGAACGCCATTCAAAAATATCTCATCTCTCATCAGCTGGCTTTGGAAATCGGTGACGAGTTTATCATAGTGCTAGTAAAAATCGAGGAGTTTGGTTCGCGTTTTTTTTTCTATTTTAAAAGAATTTTTTTTAATAGCACAAACTGCTATTTTGCTTAAAATGAAGAAGGAGCTTCCAAAGGCTTTTGATCACAAAACAGAAGGTGAAAATGGAAATCTGTTAGGATTTTGGTATTGCTAACTATATATTATCAATAATAATTAAACAAGAAATATAAAAAAATAAATTAAGTCAATTCCTACTTAGATCAACAAAGAAAATTTTTATTTAATAATTACAATTAATATAAATATGTAAATACATATGATAGAATCACAATATTAAGAGTCAAAATAGAAAGCTATTTTCCTTGCAATTTTCTCTTTTTCTTTCTATATGGTGTTGGATTATTACTTTTATTTGTTACTATAATAAAATAGTGTAGTAAAAAGAAATAACATTCTCAGAAACTGTTGTTGTTGTTGTTACTTATGCCACCTGATCGGCAAAGGCCAGATCTAAGGCCACGAAACTCATCATGGTAAAGGGCTAAGTGACGCCTTTCGTTAGCCGTAGCTTTGAGCACCATACAGGTGAGAGAACAACTTAGCTCGGTTTCACGCCAATTTTGAGGGAGAACACCCTAAGGGTGGTCAGGGACCTCCCACCTCTCTTTCCCTTCCACCAACTTCACGAGAGGACTTGCGGCTCGACGGCTATTTAATGATTGAAAATTTGAACAAGATATATATATATATATAGGGAGAGTGTGAACTAATAGTTGGAATTGAATAAATAGAACTACATAATACATGTAAATTATAGTCTTACAATTTGGGCAATGAGTATGAACAGTTGAAAATTTGTACAATGGGCGTTGGTATACCGTTAGGCGGACAGGAGGTACTCCCTTTTCTTAAGGTATCCGACTAAGTTCGAAACCGTGACTTTGCAAAAGCGCATAAATGGATAATTTTCATGATATTTAGTGTCATTTAGATTAGAATACATGTATAAAATTGTTTCAAGGACATTTTGACAAAAAAAATTATTTAAGTACAATATTTCGGCAAAAAATTAACTTAGAATAACATTTTTTTCAAAATGTTCTCCTTTTGTGAAAAATGCTTCTATTATAATAATATTTTGCCTGTATATAGCTCAGACCTCTACAGAGGCTCAACTATGAATTTTGAAAAATTCGCATTATTTTCAGAGTTACAACCCATTGAAATAATTATCGGCGTTTTTTTTTTAAAATTCCTCCCCTCTGTTGTCGTAAAACATGGATAAACCCACTTCTAAGTTATATATTTCAAAAATTCTAGTTGAGCCTCTGAAAAGAGGTCTGAGCTATATACAGGCAAAATATTATTATAATAGCATTTTTCACAAAAGGAGAATATTTTGAAAATGGGTCATTCTATGTTCATTTTTTGTCAAAACATTGTACTTAAATAATTTTTTATTGTAATACTATTCTTAAAACAATTTTATATACACTTACTAACCTAAGTGACACTAAATATCATGAATATTATCCATTTATACGCGTTTGCAAAATCACTGTTCCGAACGTAGTCGGATACCTTAATACATATTCAAAAAAATATAGAATTTATTATTTACAATAAACAAAAATTAATTCATGTTATTAATACATCTGCAATTCTGTGCTTTTAAAATTTGAGAATATTTTTTAACTCTAAGCGGCTTTTCCCTCTAAAGTGTGAGAAATAGAAACTCATGTATCTTTATGACAGTGAGACAAAATACAAAACCCATTTTATGCAAAGAAAAAAAATGGTGTTCAACTTTGATAGAATAGAACAGTGTAAAATGAAATATTGAAGTCAGAATATAATATTTATTTCGGAAAACTTTTTCTATCCGAACTATTCTAATTTGGGGTTCTGTTCTGAAAAACTAATGTGTGTTCAAAACTAAAAGTATAGATGAATTCAAAGTGATGGACATTTATAAAAATATTTAAATTGTTTTGCATCATTTCATGACAGGAAAAAAAAAACTAAATTAAGAGGATGTAGATAAACCCTACTCTAAGTCTTTTCAGGGATTCCTGAGCGGATACAATTAGTAGTAAAAACAATTAACAAGTACTTAATACTTAAAAATTCAATTAAAATATAAACTTCCATGACATCTTATTTAATATAATCTGATTCTTTAAAATTTAAGGTTTTTTATGTGTGAGGCATCTTTAAGACTTTATGTATGTTAACTTTATCTCTTAAGGGGACACAGTACGATTCAATTGACCAAAATCGGTCAAAAAATCAAATTTAATTTTTTTAGCCTAAATTATTCTTTATAAACCTTTCTATAACCTCACGAAATTTGAAAGCTCTAAACTTAAAAATCGCAGAATTATGATAGCTTTCACGTTCGTTTTTATTCACATCTCTATGGCAAATCAAAACTTTAAACTGACTTATCTCAGAAAGATAAAATAAGTAGTTTGTCTTCATTTAAAATGCTAAGGCATTTTTTCTATTGCCCCTAATGCCTTGAAATTTTTTTACCTATTGCTAATAGCACATGTAATAAAAGTTGGTACGCATTTTTGAATCAAAGTAATACTTATTTTTAAAAAAATAATTGAACTCAGAATTTATACATTTTTTAAGGAATTTTCAATAAGCATTCATAAAAAGAAGTATTGTAAAAATACCAATTACGTTAACACAAAATCCATACCAACTTTCACTATACATAGTGTGACGTACTTGTAAATCAAATTTCATGCCTGTGCGTCAATTTTTGTACGAGGAGTAGCGTTTTAAAATCACCTCACAAATTTTAAGTTTTTTCCTTAAAAAATTACATATAATATAAAAATTACATTAATTACTTAAAAATTATGAAATTTTGAGCCCAAAATATGTTTAACATAGTATACATACATAGGAGGCAACCAAAAAAATTTTAAAAATCTGTAAATTAAAATGTTTTGCGTAAATCGTACCACGTCCCCTTAAGCAAGCAAAAATAGTTTTGCCGATGTGATACAAAAGCATAAATTTTTCTTTATTCCTAATGAACTAATAATTCTAATGACTTACAAGCCTAACTGACACCCTAAGGATCTTTTACATGCCGTATAACCATAGGATATAGCCGCTGTCGATTTTCTGCATCATAAAAATCCACCGATTTGGCCCGGGGTCGAACTCGCATCCTTGAGCGCAGAAGGCCAGCGACATACCAACCACGCCACCCAGCCGGCTTGAATAAACAAGGCGAAACTACACAATACCCAAAAAAGTGAAAAAACAAATTCTCTCGTAATATAAATCTATTTTCCATGTCATAAATTTAAAATATTCATTCGATTTAATTTGAATTATAAATAGCTGCTTTAAAAATTTCATTTATAGCGGATTATTGCGGGTTTAATCTAACAACATTTGGAAACTAGTATCATTAAATAACATGCGTAAATCCTAATCATCTCTTTCTTCTTAGAAGAGAAAAATTCCTTTCTTCAAAATTAAACATAAGTATAAGATCTGCTTAAGAACAATGGAGTTTCTGTTTTTAAATGAAGAAATCCTCTTAAATTTATTCCGAAATGAAAACAGAGAAGGGAGATTTCTCAGAATCTTCCTATTTAATGTAGAATTAAGCTGTTATGTGTTGCGTGCAACTGCGCAAGTTTAGAAAATAAATGTTTGTTTTTTGTTCTTCAGATAGCCCGTATCATGATTCTCAGGATAAGTATTTTTAATTTCTAGAAGTGCTCTTTAAAGGCTTCTTGTATTTTTTAACTTGGGATAATTTTCCTCCAAAAATTTGATAATTTCCAATGAGTGAGGCACAAGATATATTAACGTTATATATTTACGTCTTCAATATTTAAACTGGTTCACATAGATGTTCGAAGAAAACTTTAATTTAATGTAACAGTTTTCAATTTTCCACAAACGTAATCATTCTTGTTAAACAACTCTTAAATAGTTTGAAATTGGGTGAAATTCGATATATGCTTATTAAATATAAAAAGTTGTTAATCCCCAGATCTACGAATAGCTCCAAAACGATGTATGGGGACATTAGTGACTTTTAAGGTATTTGGTGCTCTTTCAACTCTTGGGAATAATTAGAATTTCAACATTTAATGTCTACAAGATCTTTCACAATACAACCCATAAGTTCTTGAAGTATATGTTTCATTTTTAGCGAAAGCAGAGTTATTCATAATTCTCTCCAGTGTTTCAAAGCGCTATAGTAAAAAACTAAAACGAGTACAACAGAAAAGAATATTTTAAGGAATACAGAAACAATTCATGTTTTATTTACATACCTTACAGATGTTCGAAATGTGAAACTTTGGCCACATGACTTGTATCAATGCTATACACAGTCCTGCAACAGTTCGTACGAGAAATGTAATCTGAAGAAGCCTACGCTTGCAACTGCTACAACCTGTACAATTTCGTGCACAGAATTTCGTATACAATTCTTCATACTGTTGGCTGAGAAATTCTCAAAAAGCGGCCTGCACGAAAGTTTGATTTTTTCGGGTTCTTTTAAAACGTTCCACGTACATCACTTGCAACTTGAGACGATCCATCACTTCATTTCTTTTCCCACAAGCATCCTGTTTCATTTCTTGTAGCAAGCAAAAAAGTTTTTTGTCTTGTCAGTTAGTCACTTTGTTCGATATTTCGTACGAAATGCTCTCTGAACCGATACCACGGATTCAAATTCTGTAAATTCTAAGACACAAAAAGCTTTCGGTTCACAAAAGTCCATTTCTATTTACTAACTGCCTTCAGTTGGACTTGCACTGCTGAAAATAAGACGAACTTTTTCAGTATTCTTCCGAATGTTCTTTTTTTTGCTGTATTTGTCTTCACTTTTCCCCTTTTGGGGAGCGAAACCCCGAAGGGTATAATGAATAATCCTGTATTATAAGTAAGTTAAGTGGTTACTGTGGGTTTCGACTGAGTTAACTTTATGGATACATTGCGTGTCCACCAAATACATTGTCCTGCCAGAAGTCCATTAATTGCAGTCAATATGATAGATAATTTTACATGAAAGGTCGATAAAGCCTGAATTTGCAACCCTACTTTTAATATTTATACCATGTAGCATAGACCTTGATTCCTGATCTATCAATTAAAGATTAAATTGTTCAGTCGTTGCATAGGTATTGTAGTTTTGCCCCGAATAAGTTGTATAGTAAAGGTGTGCATACATTTGATAGTTGTTGAGATTTCCTTCGTGAGGATTCGACAGAAAAACGCCTATTTGTCTTTGATCAAATTAAGACAAGGGAAAGGAAAACTGTTTATTTTATATTCAGTGGCAAGTTAATACATAAATGGAGTATTGCATACCTTACATAACGATCTGAAGAATAGCATGCGTGAACAGTTTTAATAAAAATGCATTGATGCTCAGAACGGAAAATTTGGAAAATGGATTTGAACAACCAATAATTTCGATGAAATAAATTTTAGATCTCTCTAATAGCAATAAAAAACCAACATTTTACACAAGTCTCATATGAATCACTTTCTCAGTATCTATTAACAGACAACATGATGAGATACCGCGTGTACGCAAATAAGAAACCATCAGAGAACCTATCGAGGAGAATCAATTTTACATTCAGAATTGTGTTTTTATTTTAAATGGTAAGTTAAAAGAAGGAAAAAACTGTATTTAAGTCATACTCATGTTCTTCTTACCTGTACACTTCAGAATATTTCTTCTTGCGCAACTTGAGAAAATAATTTCTCCTAAAAATACAAGAAGTGAAACCACCCATCCTGTTAATAATACGGAAAAGGGACCAAGTAAATCTTCAAGTGAAAGAATATGTTCCTCGTTCACTTTTTCTTCATTAACCATCTGAGAGAGTCTGTGCTTTAAAATCTCTAACTTAGAGCACCTGTCATAAATTCCAGCACTTACCATTCTTGACATTACTTTCCTGAGCTGTGATGTACAGCAAAAATCTTTCCTAATAGCAAATGCTGTAGGAACTGTATAACCACTCTCTTCCGAGATCAAAATTCTAGATTGAAAGTCTTCGACTCTATACATAAACATCAAATATTCGCTGACACTGATTATGACCGATTCTTCACTTTTCACTTGAGTATTTAACGTTTGACCTGGCGTAATATACCATTTATTTTTTTCCAACAATCTGCCTAGGAGTCGAAGGTAGGGTTCTTTGGAATTCAGAAAGAAGGGAATAGCTGCAGCTCCTATCACAGAATACGCTCGATGAGTTCCTCTTTCAACAGCTTTAGAAAGTTCTCTGAAGTTTTTAATAGGTGCGACTTTCGAAGGTGTCGCTAGGAAGGATAAAAGAACACTGCAAAAAACACTCGACATTATACATGAAAACATCAACCAAGAACCTGTGAGGAACTTCTTTTCGAGGGTGTAATTGTGTAGCATCAAGGGTTGTCTCAATATGCTTCCTAAGAGATTATAAAAGACTTCAAAGTAAGAAGCGGTGCCTTTTAATACGACAAAAAACGTTGCAGATGAAAGTAAAATGCTAAAGAACAGTAACATCCAGGTAGGTAAGTCAAATAAATCGAGTAAACCAAATGTTCTCGACCATTCATAAGGTTTCAAAGAGGCAAATGTTAATCTGCTAGATGAATATGGGAAACTAAAGTCAATTACTTTGATTCGGTTCTCGTTGATCCCTAAAGTATTAATTGCCAAATCTGCTTCTCCTCTGTGTACCATTCCGACGATGCCTGTCCAGTTTCCAGCGGTTATTTCGCGTCCATATTCATTGTCTAGAGGAAAAACAATATCATATTCGATGTTCATTTTTGTGAATATAGCATCTGCAAAACAGCCTTCTATTCCAGAAATCCTAGTTATTCCATTCTCATTCATTTTTACTTCAAAAATTTTTGAGATGTTTAAAACAGCTATAATCCACTTGCGGAAATTCATTGTTATTTGATATGAGACCGTTACTCTTTCATTTTCTGAAGAATACCTTCATCGTAGATATGTATCATTTCGAATATTACATTTCAATCATCTTATGGCATAAGAAATAGTTTTTGTTTTGTGTAGATGATTAACAATAAGTTCATTTTAAACTTTTAAGGGCAAAAGTATTTGTAATATTTTGTTCAATATTCAGTTTTTTTTCTAATTAGCTGACAAAGTCTCTTGAAAATTTTGAAATTTATAAAATGAATACTTTTTTACACATTTTCTAAACTTAATTCTTACAAACTTAAATCATACATTAGTTATATATACAATTTTGAATGATAAATGTGCAAAATATTTTAATAGGACTTATTGAGGTGAGGAAAGAGAGAGCCAGAACACATTTCTAGAGACTGTTTCTCTTTCCAGGGACATCTTCAAATCCTTTTGAAAAAAACACACATTACAATATTAGAATAAAAGAATTATGTAAAACGCTTCGGCTTTTCGTGTAACAAACCGTATGTAATGATCCATTATATGCAATGTAATAAACATTAGAAAGCTGTTTTAGGCGTGTCCTTATGCTGATATAAATATATTACAAAACAAAACTATGTAATTTTATATCCATAGTTTTTGAGTTACGAAACAAATTTCACTTTTCTAACAAAATTTTTTTTACTTATGCATAGCATATATCATAGATAAGCAAAATATTTTTCATATATTAGTAAATAAAAAATATATTTTCAAAATGTTTGATGATATAAACAATATCTGAACGTTTTTTAGAGTGTTGTGCTTAGAATAAATATATTTTATGAGTATGATGAAAGGTCTTAAAAATTTGAATATTGAATTTTTGAAAATTTGAAGTTTTTTAAGATAATGTTCACAAATATCCATATGATAACATTAACTAAAATCGAAACTTCGATGGTAAAAATGTTTTTAAGCATTACGATCAAACTAAATTGTGATAAACTGTTTGTAAAATTGACATCGAAAGGAAAATCGATTCAATTGCAAAATGGTTCAATGGTATCGAAGCAATTGTTTGAAAGATATATTTATTTTTAAAAAAAGTACACGTACATTTATAGCCATGAATTTAAATATGATACATGATGAAATTTATGCTTTAGTTTAAAACTATGCTTTTGGAACTTTTCCAAGGTTGCCGAAATCTTTAACCCGAGAGAAGGATGTAAACTTTAGAATATGTGTTTCTCACTTTGGTTGCCATTTGCCAAATTTATTATTTCTTATAAGTAATGCATTTAATACGTTTCTTAGAGTCATAACTAACTGCAGAGAGAACATCCGATTTAAATTTATTATAATCAGAAATCCTCTTAACTGGACGACAAAATGCTCGTATTTGTTAATTGGCCGTATAATGAAAAAAATTGGTTAATCTAAATAGTATTGCTACAAAATTTGGGTGTTTAGTGCTTTTTATCTTAAGATAGTATAAAGAGAATTTAATAAGTTAATAATAAGCTAATAATACTTTTTGTTGAATTTATTTATGATATAAACTCTGTAATAATCGCAAGAAACTCCGTCCCTTACATTATTATGTTGTTTCAGTGAGGACGGCAAAATATATTGGAGATACAGCCAAATTGGCATCTTTTTTGGAGACTTGGCACTAATTTTTGTCAACGTTTAAGTCTAAATTTAAGCAGGAACAATCCCTAAATTTTAGGTTTTAGCAGAGTTCTTTTTCGTTTCACCGAAGGAGGCTACAAAGTCATCAAAAATGTTACAACCGACACCAAACAGAATATTCCCTTTGGTAACTTTTTACCACCGCATTTTCAAAACAAGTAATGGTGTTTCTTATCATTAACGTCTGTTTCATAATACATCTAAAATGGATGAAAACCAATGAGAAGTAATATTAATTAATATTTTTAATGTGTATATTGAGTGTTGTCGCCAAAATAACGCCAACTTGGCGATAATTGCACCGGGGAAACGAAAAAGTACCTTTGCAGAATACACAGAAGTTTCTCACATAGTTACAAACATTTTAATGCCATTCTGAACAACGCTTATGTAAGTGAATAAAAACACACACAAGCACACAATGTAATATAAAAATTTTTGTAAGTGGAATTTCTACTTAGATCAACAAAGAATACTTTTATTTTAGCTACTTTTTTTAAAACAGTTACAATTAATATAAATATATATATACATATGATAGAATCACAACATTAAGTGGTAATTCATTTTTATTAATTATCATTCAAGTATCGTATTGTCATCCAAAGCAATCGTGTATATAAAATTTCAGTTCAACTCAATGCTTTAAAATGTGAGAAAAAAAACTTTTCAAGTTTTGACGCAAGTCGCCAGAATGATCGCTAAGTCGCCAACGTGGCTGTGTATTTGTAATTCTTTAAATAATTAGTTTTAATCAATTAATTTTTATTAATTATAATTTAATTATTGTATTGTCATCCAAAATAATCATGCATATAAAAGTTCAGCTCAATTGAGCGCTTTAAAATGTATTTTATTAACGATTGAAAATTCCATCAAGATAAATAAATAAATAAATATATAGAGAGTTCTAATTAATAGTAGTAATTGAATAAAGAAGCAAAAATTAACGTACAATATGAAAGCCGACTGGAGATAGCTTCTCTCTTCTTAGACTTCAATAGTTTGTGTACAAAGATATAAACACATATCTCAGTTATTAAATAAGTTGCATGGGTAGATGACACCTGGAGCACGAATTAATGAGTAAATTACAATATTATTATGGTAAGAATTTTGGTACTTACGAATTATTACAACAATGCCAACATTCAAGAAAACTCGCCAAGTTGATAACCTCGATTTCTCATGTGTCGTACGTGCTGAATTGGCAACCATGTGTTTCCTTTCATATAATAATCTCCAATACGGTTGCGATAATACGTAAGTACCAACATTTTTTTTAATAAAAAGTACAGTATTTTTTAATTGACTTTAGAAGTACCCATAACATGTTGATCTACTTAAAATATTATTTTAAGATATATACTTCTATATAAGGGGCTTTTTTTTGGGATGGGGTTTCCCTGAAGCACCTCAAAACTTCAAGGGTTCCATGAGTCGACCTAGTATGAATACCATTTGTTTATATAAATTATACTGTCTTTCGTCATTCTAACTTTCTGAGGAAAAGGAGAATGACTGATTTTAAATACATAATTTAATAATTTCTACAGCTTCCACGTGTTTTATTTACACTAATATTATTTTTTCTTGATTTAGAATATACAAAAACAAAAGGATAGAAAGAAAATGCATTATTATGTTTTATTTTGTTTATTTAAAAAATATAGATTTTTCATGGGTACTGAGGATATGTCTACCTCTTTATTAATCTATATAGGGCATGGGGGAAGAAAGAGAAAACGTCTCATCCTAAGAAATAATCTTTCGCATAGAACCAGATCTCTTAGACTTTGCGCCATCGCTCTTCATAAGGCTAGGAAATAATGTATTGGAAACGTCTCTTTCTCATACAATGACTGCACTCTCATATGTCTGAGTGGGAATTCCGATTCGTACAGAGCCCAATCGTACTTATTTTAAGTCTGTTAAAAGCAAACAGCTTTAGAGACGAATAAGTTTCCAAAATCTCTGTAGCGATAACCGTGAGGAAAGAGGAAAAATGTGGTCTAACCCTTCAACATTTGTAAGTATGTTTCATGTTGTAACTGATTCAACAGTACCCCACAATAAAAATGATTATAAATTAGTTCAAATTTCTTGAACAATAACATTTGTTGAAAAAATTTATAACACACAAGAATCTATCTACTATCAAATCTATCTACTTTTTTAAAATGTATGTACATCGGACTAAATTGTATTAAATTGAAAAATTTATATTCACAAGCACACTTTAACCTTTTTTTTTTTAAAGAAATCTCTTTTTTATAGTCTCTTAAAAGGGCTATATATATGGAGGCATTATATATATGAGTATACACACATGCAGTGTGTGCTACATATAGTGGTGCATATGCGCGTATGTGCGTTTAGTGGGTGCATATGCGTATATATGCGTTTAGTAGGTGTGTATGCGTATATATACATTTAGTGGGTGCATATGCGTATATATGCGTGTAGTAGGTGCGTGTGCTTATATATGCGTTTAGTAGGTGCGTGTGCGTATATATGCGTTTAGTGGGTGCATATGCGTATATATGCGTTTAGTGGGTGCATATGCGTAT
>BMAV01027625.1:187679-219210 GCA_019973955.1 Trichonephila inaurata madagascariensis
GTGGGTGCATATGCGTATATATGCGTTTAGTGGGTGCATATGCGTATGTATGCGTTTAGTGGGTGCATATATGGTGCACAAGCAATATATATACACTACATACCAATAAGTATATTTGGATGCCCATGCAAATGCAGATATGTCCTCTCCTGATCTACATCCCGCCTTCTGTACTTAGTTATCGTGTAGGAAACAGCACTGACATTAGTCGCATACAAGATTCCAAGAAATTCAGAGCTGTTTGACTTCGAGAAGGGCGTAATTGTCGGATATCATAAAAATAACTGATTCTTAAGGGACATATCTAGTGAGTTAAACATTCTAAAATCGACAGTGGCTTTTCCGATTAAAAAGTGAAAGGTGAGTCATGATTGTTGGAATGGACTTCGACCAGGCAGACCCACAAAACTAAGAGATAAAGACCGACGAGTGTTGTTCAAAGAATCTTCCGCTCATAAGCCTTTTGTTACAAAATCCAATCACGCTGTTCCGTTAAGCTGGTTCAAGGCACTTAGAAATCGGACCATAAAAGAGTGGAAAAGGACTCTCTAGAGTGATGAATCAAAGCTCCATCTCTATCAGTGTCTGGGTTTGGCGTATGCCTAAATAAAGCCTTTTTTCCGGAATGCATTGTGCCTACAGTAAAGTGTGGCGGACTTGGAATTGCAATCTGGGGATGTTTTTCGTGGGATGGTTCATGATCCCACCTTGATCCTAATTCATGGTTAGCTCAACGCCGACTCTTACGAAGCTATTCTAGACAAAAATGTTCTTCCTACACTGTGGCAATTTTACAGGTTGGATCGTTGTTACCCCCAGGATGACAAGGCCACTTGTCATGTTGCGAGGTTCACTATGGATTATTTTGATGATTACTGGGTGAGAGAGAATCGACTGGATTGGCCTGCTTAGAGTCTAAACTTGAATCCTATAAAAGACCGCTGGAAAAATTTCGTTCGCCGAATTAAGGCGTGCAGCAAAATCGGTGAAAGTACTAGCATGTCTTTTCCAAGCCGAGTGGTGGAAAATACCATTATCCACCATCCAAACACTTGTGGAAAGCATGCTTCTGAGGGTTGAGGCTCTAATTGCCTCAGTGGAAGCTCTACCAACTATTGAATATGAATAAATATTGTTTATCGCTTTTATCACAGGTGTCCAATTACTTATTGGTAGATAGTGTATTTGCAGTGTATGAGTATAGAAGAGTACGTACAATGTGTGTATAAGTATACACACATGTAGTATATCCCTCCCCCTACATATATGAACTGCATGAGCCATTTTAAAAAATGCCTATATTTTATTTTAGTAATGCAAATTAATCCGATATGACCTATGTTATACATTTTACTTCTTTCCTCAATTACTCAAACATGGTCTCCTGGATTTGATTTGATTTATTTATCAACATTATACTTTGAAACTACCCGGAGCTATTGATGATGGACCTCTTTATTCTGAACATTGCTTATGACGACACTTGAGATGTGACAATTGACTCTCCAAACTTTCATACCGCACCAACGTGATGACTTTGAGCCTCGACAGATTTAACGTGCTCCAACCTCATTGTCCTGTGGACAATGGCGTTTTGGAAGAAATGGTTTTGTCTGACGAAAGAATAGTAATGATTGGTATCTGACCGGATTTATTGAAAGATCGTTTATTAATATCGCAACATGGTGATGGATTTTGAACTTTCGAATCATAGTCAAGTGGCTGACACCTCAGCTGGCACTCCACTCTCCAAATTATCATTCTACGCCATAACGTGAGAACTTTAATCCTCGATAGATAAAATAGCATCAATAGCACTTCACGACGGGTCCTTAGCGGCATCAAGACTCGAACAGACGACTCTACCGCACCAAAAGCGCTACGAGCACGCTAGTGATCTGACGGGAAGATAAAATGGTAAATATAAATTAGCTATATTAAATTTAATTAACACATCTTATGTACCTGATTTATATAATACTATCTGAACCCAGCAGATGTCCTACCAGTCTGTATTATAACAGCTTGTAAATGAATAAATTGAGTTTTAGTAGTAATTTCAGTAATTCATTAAATTTTATTTTACATGACTAAAAATAATTCAAAGCAACATATCTAGCGCAACGCAAGTGGATAAACAATACTTTTGGTTTCATGATTTGGTGTATAGATGTACAAAGATTTTGGAGCTCCTAATCTGGAGCAAGCAACATATAGTTGACCATGCAAAAAACATGGATTCATTAAATTTAATCCAGCAACGCTCAGTGACTGTCCTTGAGCTTTGTTGATTGCCATCGCGAAAGCATGGCGCACAGGAAATTGCAACCGCTTGAATGTAAAGGGCAAATCAGTAGAGATCATTGGAATGAGTGGAATCAACACGTCTTCTTCTTCACACTTACAATTAATTATTGTTGCTTCAATTCTCACATTCGGCATCATTTTCTTAGTGGAAGGCCTGGTTCCGTTACATTACTTAGGTATGGTCGGGTTCCGAAGAAGTAGTATTGGGGATCCAGTTCTCAACAACAGTTTGTATGGTGGTATCTCCGATGGCTCCAATGAATTTTGTGACGGAGATTTATCGAGCCTTCTCACTAATCCTTTTGGGGAATCTTTGGGGTCAGAATGGCATTATTTCAATCCAACTTTCTCAAGAAGAAACCGCCATATGCAGATTAGCGAATAGATATATACTGGAGATTTAGTATTCGCGAGTTAGTAAGATAGAAGTCGGATTAGAACTGAATAGAAGCCGGATAGTAGAATAAAAGTCAGATAGTAATATAATGGAAGAATAATAGTAGAAGAATAAAATACAAGAAGAGTGCGAAAGCCGAGGTGCTGATCGCCGTGAGATATTGGTAAGAGATTAATTAAAGAAGAGTAAATATAGAACGTACTTTAGCTTATTAAGGAGTCTACGGTAGATAAAGATTTTGAGCTTAATTTCTCATAAAGATAGTAAGTAGGATTTCAGACGTTATTTACTTAGAAATAATAATTATGTAGTATCACTCCTGATCATATTCCTATAGTAAGACTTGTGTTGCGTTGATCAATATATATTTAGATAAAATTGGATTTATTATGGAGAATTTGGGTGATCATTCATTTATTAATTCAAATCTAGGTCGCATGGATGAGGAGATGATACCCCCGGGCCGTGGGGTATCCCAATTTAGAAATTCGACTGTATAATTAACAGCATCATTCTCTTCTATAATTATAGCAATAGATTTGTATTCCGTAACTGCACCAGGAATTTTCAATTGAATTCTATTAATAATTCGATTAACGTCGTCGTTCTTTGTGGAGCTAAGATAACACTCTCACAGAGCCAATCGTGATTTCTGAAGTTATTGGTTATGTTCGGGAAAGCCATTTTTTAAAGATTTTCTATTGATGACTGAAGTTGACAGTCCTGTAGAAATAATATTTCCTGTGTTTAAAGATAACTCGGAAGCTTACCGTTGCCCGTGTCTAAAAACTGCTTGGCAAATGTTTGTATAGAATCGTTTTTCAAGTAATCTATAATCTCACATCCTCTAAAGCAGATTTAAAACCCCTGACTAAATAGTTGTACTAGTGGAATAGTGATCATAATTCAGGAAATATTTCTCGATCTGTTGCTATACTGAACGTGCATTGTGATGTTATTATATCGAGTATTAAATTTACTATTCGTGTTTATTAAAATTACTCTCATAAATTACTAATCAGTCACACTCACTATTTGTTATGATAAAACTTTCCAATTACTGTATATATCGACACCGATTCATAAAACTAAACATATTTTTTGATTATAAATTTTTACCAATAAAAATAACGAAGTATGATCATTATTAGATTCCTTTGATTCTTTCGTACTTTATTTTTTCTAGGTTACGGCAAAGCATTAATTTGAAGATTTATTTTATAAAAAATTGTAGAAAAATAACCTGACTTTAGAGCTATGAATACAGCAAATGCATTCTCCGTGTTTAAATACAGCAGGAAACCAATTTTCATAGGGATTGGTTAACTGATATATATAGAAGTTGTTATGCTGCAGCACTACCTGGGGAAGCTGTAACTAAATGAATCGCGAAAACAAAAATTCTCCAAAAAAAAAAAAAAAAAAGTGCTTATACATGACAATTTTTAAGGTGATTGGTTACAAGGGTTGTCAAACTTTTAGCTGTGGCATGCCAAACCGATCTACCAATATGATTCAGAGTGCCACACAGTGGGACATTTTTTAAACAATTCGATTCCCGCGATAATAAATGCAGAGTTAGAGAATAGAAGTCAATAACATAGATTTAAAGTTTTATTATACATTAATTTTGCATCGTTTAAAGATATTCATATTAAAACAAAAGTAAACAGCGTAAAATATAACCATTTCTTCAACAAAAATAAAAGAAGAATTAAAATTGTGTGGGTGTGTGTGTACTCATATTATGTACTTTTAAATATATTTATATTAAAATAAGAAATAGAAGAAATAGACAACTTAAAATGAAAGTATTTCCTTTCCTTATAGTTAAATAAAAAAATAAAATTTTTAAAATGCGAACCTATTGCTTGCACCGCTCTACTTTCATATCGTAAAATCAAGGGTGTAATTTGAGACTTTCAATCTGACACGATTCGCAGCATTCAGTTGAAAAACAATTTCTTTGCGGACTCGAAATATTTTTCAAATGAGGAAAGAATTTTGCCTTAGGTATGTAAAACCAAAAGCGGGGAAAACAGAGTACATGCAAAATTTTCTCTCTTTAAACAATTAAATCTCTCCAGCATTAATATTCAATAATTTACGAAAAATCTGCAAACTGATCTTTAGAGTATTTTTCAGATTTTTTCGGAATTTAAATGTCCATAATTCTGAAGATGTTTGTCAAGAAAGTCCATTACAAATTTATCAATTCCCAACCACTCAAATATTGACAAATGTGTACAGCAGTGCAGAGTGCCACTAAATATTGTATCACATTGTCACATATGGCACGCGTGCTGTAGGTCGCCAATACCTCGGTTAAGCGGTGCAGGAGTTGATAAGCTGTAGCGCCACCTGATGGGAGCTGCAATAAAGAGGATAACATAAACACCTTCTCTGTAAAAAATACATATACATGCCAGTTTTCATAATGATGGGTTGAACAGTGTTGGGGGTGATACGATAAAATATATGCAATAATCCATCTATATGTCACAGGAAAATGATGAAATTACGAATTTCATCAAATCTCTAAGGGAGATGATCAGTTGACGGGAGATTGTAAAATAACGTCTCTTCAAGGTCATTTCCCTGATAAAAGTAAGGGATTTGAACAAATCCTTGATCTGTTACCTTGAGATGATGAAATAATATTGTCAAGAGTTTAAAAGTGTTTATTTAACAAATATGGTATATTACTAAACGTAGAAGTAAGTAATACAACAATAGATAATGAAATACAAATTATTTATTCGAAACTAATAACAAATAATTAGAAAATTAGGCTGGTATTTTTTGATGGGTAACAACTTTCCTCTCGGTTACTTACACACTAAAATATCAATCCCTATATTAATCCTATGGTGCTATTTTTTTTAAAGATATAGGGTTGATATTTAGAGAATCGATAGTACTACCTGCATGGTAAGGAAGTACAAGAACTCTACCCCCAGGTTTCCCTCCCCCTGGACAGCATTTTGCTAAAGCAAATCCTGACTAGTTCATCATTTCACTGAAAAGGTTCAGAGATTTGAAAAAATCACTTACTTTCATCATGGAAATGACATTGAAGAGACGTTATTTTAGCATCTCCCGTCAATTGATCATATCCCTTAAGGTATCCGACTACGTTCGGAACCGTGATTTTGCAAAAGCGTATAAATGGGTAATATTTATGATATTTAGTGCCACTTAGGTTAGATAATGTATGTAAAATTGTTTTAAGAATAGTATTATAATAAAAAATTATTTAAGTACAATATTTTGACAAAAAACGAACATAAAATGACCCATTTTCAAAATATTTTCCTTTTGTGAAAAATGCTTCTATTATAATAATATTTTGCCTGTATATAGCTCAGACCTCTGTACAGAGGCTCAACTAGAATTTTTGAAATATATAACTTAGAAGTGGGCTTATCCATGTTTTACGACAACACAGGGGAGAAATTTTAAGAAAAAAAAACACCGATAATTATTTTAATGGGTTGTAACTCTGAAAATAATATGAATTCTTCAAAAATCATAGTTGAGCCTCTATACAGAGGTCTGATCTATATACAGGCAAAATATTATTATAAGAAAAGGAGAACATTTTGAAAAAAGGTTGTTCTAAGTTAGTTTTTTGCCAAAATATTGTATTTAAATAATTGTTTTCGTCATAATGTCTTAAAACTATTTTATACATGTATTCTAATCTAAGTGACACTAAATATCATGAAAATTATCCATTTATGTGCTTTTTTAAAATCGAGTTCCGAACGTAGTCGGATATCTTAAGGATTTGATGAAATTCCTAATTTCGTCATTTCCCTTCGACACATATATATATAGACTCCTCATACCCGAAATATTCATTCATTTCTCTACAATTCAACATTGTTCGAATGCCCTCATTGCAATAACGAAGACACCATCGTCCACTTAATAGCTTTATTACGTCACTCAAGAGCTTCAAATTTGGTGTTAGAAGCGTAATTCTATCTTCTACATGCCTGAATCGAAATGGATTGTCCGAATGTGACCTCGAAAGTGGCTACAAATGTTGGTTAAGAGCAAGATTTACGCCAGCGGAGAACAGTACGCTTAATTCTCATTACATCTGGGTCCTCTGATCGTTAAGTTTCCTGATCCGTTATATATGGTGGGACTCTAACACTGCGATAGTGTCAAGGACATAGGAAGGTTTTATTGGATATAAAAAGTCTTAAAAAATTATTTTTGTACTGATAGGGGTCACAAAATATTAAATCTGGAAGAAAAAAGGGTTTTTTTTTAAAAAATATTTTTATTTTTAAGTTATATATATATAATTGATGCAGCATTTACTATCTTAGCTATTTGGTATAATGGAATAAAAGTGTTTTAAAATAACCAAATTACTAAATACATCAATAATATAAATCAAATGACTAAGGAAGGCAGAATTAATTGGTGGATTGTTTATAAATAATGAGTCCTTTAGCTAAACAAGCTATCTTCGAACAGATTATTTTGAACAACAGTCAATTGAGGAGGTTGACACCTGAGCTGACACCCATCTCTCCAAACTTTTAAACCACGACAATTTGACGACTTTGAATCTCGACAGATTTAACGTGCAACAGCCCCTCTGCAAAGCTGGTCTTCCATAGCTTCAGGATGTGGAAAGGCAGAAACACAGTTGTTTCACATATATGAGTATATTATTAAATATGTTAAAAAGTACACATCATTTACTAACGGATGGATGGATTTGACTTTTTTATCCCTTGAGATACACTAAGGATATTGGACTAATACATAAAGGGGGTATCAAAGTTTTAAATACCATAATACTATTTCCTAAACATTTTCTTTAATAATGAAAACCTGCCACGTGTTTTTTTTCCCTGTAGTGATACACTGCTTGTGAAAAATTGAATTTCACTTTTTAGCATGAACTTGAATCATAGAAAATGTGGTCAGAGTTATCAGATTGGGGAAAAATGATATCGCCAAGAAACCCTAGAGAAGTCTCTGGGATCGATCATTCTAGAAATTTACATGACTCTATATAAAGAATTCGTAAAAAAAATGTCTTTGTGTATAGATGTCGATTTCTCTTCGTGTAATCAAATGTTTGTCCATTATTAGATCTGTTATTATTCGAACAATTTAAGTCATTGGCTGCTTTTCCTACACACAAATTTGCAACAATATCTTTTTAGTCCGAGAATGTTTACAAAATGCAAGGGAATGAATGCATTTTTTCACCTTAAATCAATATAGAGTTTTTGAAATCTTAAATAATACATATGAAGTAGTTTAAAATTTAAATTGAGATACAACAGTCGCGTCTGAACATATTTTTTTTGACTTCTCACTTACTCAATATGTAGGAACTGAAGGTTTTTAAAATAAATGATGCAAAAGTATATAAATTCCTGTCAGCATCCTGTATACTAAGTGTTAAAAAAATTCAATTTCTGTCATTTTAAAAGGTGTTATATTTTCTGCTATGCGATTGCAATCCAAAATATTTCATCCATATGTTGACGTTTAATATAATACTGAATTTCCCCTTCTTTATTCTCAGAAAAATGTATTTTTAGAATCGTTGTCTGCTCCGTGATTTTGAAAGCATTTCTTGGCATGCTTCTTTTTTAGATCGCAAACATGTTTTTGCTTCAGAGAGTTCTGAGTGTTATGTTATTAACTAGAAATTTAATGTTATAATATTTTATGATTTTTATTTCTACAGTATTCTTTGAAACGTGTAATACGAAAATACCTTTAATCATCAAGCTATGTAGTTGTGATAATGTTTCACATCATACTTCTGGCTATCAAAAGCTGACATTTTTCTACTATTGTTTGCAAAACATGTATGATTTTAATGTTAAAAGACTACAATATTATATTAACGATTGTCAATTATTTTTCAACATCGCATTCTGAAGCAACATGGTCAAGTGATGAGGATAGTACTTAAGCTGGTACCCCGTCTCCAAATTATCACACCACACCAACGGGAGGAGTCACGATAGATTTAACGTGCATTGACCTCTATAGACGACGTTTCTTCAGTGGAAATAGGAATTGAACTCATGACACGTTAGCCACGTGTTCGTGACCATGACCACCAAGCTATCACGGCCTCCACTTGAGCTTGCATCTCACTTTTCAGACTTTTACACCCCGCTTACGGGAGGACTTTGAGCTTTGATAGATCGAACTCAAAATAATAGGGCCCTTGGAGTACTGTTACTGCTAGTCTTTAGAATAAGATGGATAAATTCCCATTTGGAACGTAAGCATCACATAGCTTACTTAAGAAGTTAGTTAAAAGTCAATGCTTTTAAAGCTTAAAAGTATTAAAAATTTATATTTTCATTAATTTTTGGTAAGGAAGTGAAATTTGGAGCTTTTGATATTCAACCCTTAACTTCGCCCTGTTGCATTTCTGCAACATATGATTTATTCTAATTTAACAGACTCAATATTTTTTTTAATTACGTACAAATCACTTATCTGAGAAAAAAAAGATTACTGCAACGAAATTCAAGCTAATTTTGTCACTAGATGTGGAAGTATATTTTTTCCAGAAATCACAACAATTATAAAAATCTCTGATGCCTCAAGAACTGTTTTTTTGCTCTAAAAAGAATCCATTATATTTTATGCTTCCTCTTGTTTATTGACGAAATAAATTACCAGGTAAGAAATTTAAACATTTTACGATGAATAATAAAATCCATGTAAAAAAAAAGTTTTGTAACTTACAGCACTACTGCGCAATGTCGCACTTCTGCAACAAACAAAAAAATGACTGAAATTCAATTTAAAACTGCTTAATTTTTCATATTTTTCCCTTTTATTATTACTTGAGAACTAGCTGATATAGTTTTTTCATAGAAATTTAAAAAATTGTGAAGTTAAGGGTTAAAAGGATAGTTGAAATTATTTAAAACACTTGATTCAATTTTTTTTTTGAAATTTTTACTAAGAAATTTATTAGCAATTTGTTTTCCAATCGTCAAATTAAAAGGGATTTAAAAGACCGATGTGAAAGCCTCTATGTTATAATTGTGCATTAACAAACTATTTAGGCAATTGCTAATATATGCTAAAACCTAATTTTTTCTTTTTCCTAATGCTAAAACTTATTGAAGTGATAAGTTCTTTAGGTGCGTTTTGATGAAGAGTGAATTTAAATGAAGCGTCGGGTTCGGCTGCGTTACGTTTACTTGGTTTTTTTTCGGGTTCGGCCGGCGACGCGAGCTTAGATTTGAATTGAAAACTTTTTAGTGGTGCGTGCTTCTTTTAAGTAAAAATTTCATGCATACTTTTTCCGTGAAATTTTGGTTTCTTTATTTAAATATTATTGTCATGCAGATTACTTCAACTCAACTCCTTTGAGTGAATAAGAGAAGAAAGGTGCAAATGAAAATAATTGGAAAAGAAAGATTATTCTTATATAGGAGGTCAAAGATAAGAAGAAACGAAACATGGAATATAATTTTTGGTTCAGTAGAAAGAGCATTTAAGCACAAAAATGTGCCCAAACAATTAAAATCCAACATTTTTGAGTCGAGAAAGTTGTCAATATTTTTGTTTACATTAAAGAGGACAACTAAGGGATTACGAGAGAGGAAATAAAAGCATTAATTGGGAAAAATTAAGAAGCCTCTCCTTTTGTCTGCTTATAGAATTTCAAGAAAAGTTAAATGTTTCTCAGAGAATAAGTTTTCCTATCCTTACATAGTATACATCGTTATACAAGTTATATAAACTGTATTTGCGTGTTATCGCAACGGTATTGGTGAGATTTTGTGAAAGGAAACACATGGTTGCTAATTCAGCACGTACAGCACAGGGGAAGTTAAGATTGCCAATTTGGCGAGTTATCTTGAATGTTGCCATTGTTGCGATAGTACATAAGTACCATATACACATATATATATTAAAATATATAATCTACATAAGTAATTTACAAATAAATTTTATTCAATAATTAGATTAATTGACATTTAAAGCGTATATACTCATATATACAAATATATAAAAAATACATAATTATTTAAACACTACCCTTTAAAGAAAATTGATGAAATAAACAAATACACCGAAGAATGGTCACGAAAAAGGGAACTACTTAACTATGGCATGCGAAAAAGTCGTAAAAGAAAACAGTGCATAAGAACAACTGGATTCTCTTGCCCCGAATAAATCAGAATTTTTTACTTTTATCTTGTGGTCATAAGCACATAGACAAATTTTTTATTTTGGTGTTCAATTTGGTGTTAAGTTTAGTTTTTTAAAATTTAGTCAGTATTGGGTTAAATTCATGTGACGCCATTAATCATGTGATAACTACACTCACGTGTTTCCAGTCAATCAGTTAATATATATTCATGCAACTTCACAGTGACACGATAAATGCAATTATGTGTTTCCAGCTAAGCACTTCATGCTCTTCGTTGTTGTCAACTTTTGTTTTCTGCTGAAATGTTTTTAAAAAACTACATATTTTTCAACAATAATTACGCATATGAAAAGCAAAATACACCTGATTTTAAAGTGCATGTATAAATAAGATTTTTTTTTTAAATTTTAAAATCTTTTGGAGAGGAATTTGTTTTGCAAAAATTGAAAACATTTTCCCAATTATAAAATTCGAAATTACATCTAAATCTTCACAAGTACTGCATCAGGTACAAGTGTAATGTTAATTTTGAATTCAATGGAGAACTCGTGATTGCCTGTATCATGTGACCATCCTGAATTTAGCCCACTGAATATTAGCTATGCTTAATTTATGTTGCAAAATATTTTCATGAAAGAATCATGAATTCTTGATAGTTGCCTATTGAATAAAATAAAATTTTTCGCGTAAATATAAACAATATAACGGTGAGACATCCAGATCAATCTATTTGTGGAAGCTTACATTAAGATTTATGCATCCTAACTAATAATATTAACAGCTTTACATTGAGAGAAATTATTACATCCAAAAATAGAAAACAGAACATTAATTTAATCTCACACTATTTGACATTGGCAGAGCTCCAGTGCTACGATTACGAAGTCACATTCATAAATATCTACAAAAGCATTCGACCGTCTAGTCACATTTTAAACTCGATATTCGAATTGCATCCCCCTCCCTCCTCTAAGCCTCGATTGGGAAGGACTGTCCGTCTAAGTCCCCGGAAGGGCTACAAATGTAGGCTTAAAATGGGATTTACGCCCGCCAAGGATGGTTCGCTGGGCTCGTTACATCCGGATCTTTCGGCCATTATGGGAACTAGCACCTCTTTTGGCCACGGACAATCGATGGGCTCTTACGCCGGGAATGACCTCCGGGGATAGCGTGGGTTTATTGGTCTATGAAACTTTGAAAGGGTGATTATTGAACGCATAGGGGTCTGTGGATCGTAATTGGAGGTAGGTTTAGTGAAAGTTTGGGATTGGAAGAAAATTAGATTTTTTTGGCGACAAAAGTGGCGAGAAAACCTGGTATTAAATACGAGTAAAATTTTTACTATGCTGTGTTAAAAAGATAATATTTGGCTTTTTCTTTTTTTTTTAAAAAAAAAGAAAAAGCCAAGTTGTCGTAAAACTTGCATAAAGCAATTGGGCTTCGTATTGTAAGATATTTAGTTCTATTTCTATTTCTTTTCTGATAATATTCAAGTTGAAAATTCTTTTCCATGTTATTATATCGTCTGCTTTAATTCAGTATAATTCATGTGATCCTAATTTAACCGGTGTGACATAGCCATCTGTCGATAGCTATGACGTGGTGGGTCCGCGTAAGTTAGAGGTGTGGGATTATCGGAAGGATGAGACATTCTATAATTCTTAATACAACTTTTATTAAGAATTTAACTTAAATTACTTATATCTAATGAACAAACTTATATTAAGTGAGAATAAACCAAAGTATGCCGATTATTTAAGTCAGACCACACAACTAGATCACTTATCCAAAATATAATTAATTATCTGCCTAATCTCGCTTTCTATATTATATTATCGTTTAGAATATAATCCTCCTACCTTGGTTGAAGACTCATCGATTCTGATACTTGTAGGCAGATAGATGTACTCGTGTACAATTGCTCCTCCTTATAAATATTATTATCGAGGGTGGGCGTTTCCGTCTTTCTTGTGAGTAGGCCGTCTAAACACTTGTTCCGAACTGCTCCACACTAAGCTTTCTCTAAGATTGCCTTCCCCTCTCACTAAATTTTCTATCCTTTTAAAGGACATCTTATTTGCATTGTTGCTTCGTTTTTCCTCTTAGAATTGGGTTGGAAAAGTTTTGCCATTAATCGTGGCCGTCAAAGAACGTAGGAGTTATGTTAGAAGAAGAACGCGAGAGATGTCACACAGGTTACTTAATTTATTTGCTCATACATTATTGTTTGTTCAATTCCTACTTATTGTTTGTTCACTCTCTCCTTAAATATATCTTGTTCTAATTTTAATCGTTAATAAAATACTTTTTATTCAATCACTCAAGTTCAAATACATTTTTTAAACTTGTAGTGGATGACACTTGATTTTAATACAGTTTTAGCAAATACTGTTTCATTAATTGAATTTAATTAATGAATAAATAGTAACGCAGATAGAAATAATAGTCCAACACCATACATAAAAAGAAAAATCGCTCGTTGTATCATGTAGCGCAATGGATAGTGTGTTAGATTTCTAATCCAAAGGTCGTCGGTTAGAATCCCACCTTGGCTGGCCTAATTTCTGAGAATGTGACTTCTTTTTTCTTTTCTATTTTATTGGAATAATTAAATTTACTTATTCCAATTAATTTTAATAAATAGTAACAAAAATAAAAAAAAATAGTCCAACACTATATATAGAAAGGAAAATTGTAAGGAAAATGGCTTTCTATTTTGCCACTTAATATTGTAACTCTAGCATATGTATATACATATTTATATTAATTGTAATTATTTAATAAAAATTAACTAAAATAAATTTTTTTTTGTCGACCTAACACAAGGGGAGGGCCCGACTAAGGAAATTCATTTGGGATCGAGACGTGGTGTAATAGTAATACTCCCCCAGGGTAGCCTGGTTGGCAATTCGTCTGCTTATTAAGCACGATGTTAGGGTTCTATTCCACGCGATCAACTTTCTTTTTCAATTCATTTAATTATTATTTAAAATTATGAAAGGTTTATTAAATATTAAATGATATTTTATGTAATTATTTTGTATTTTATAAAGGAAAAAAAAATTAAATAAATTTATTACTCAAATTATTTATTAGTAAAATTATTTAAAATTATTATTTATTAAAAATATTTAAAATTATTATCAATAAAAAATATTTAAAATTATAATTACTTAACAATATTTAAAGTAAGTATTCATTAAAATTAATGAATTATTTAAATATTTATCAAAATTAATTAATTAATTAACATTCATTAATTAAAATTAAATACATTAATTAATTTACATTTATGTAAATTAATTAACATAAGTTATTAATTAATTTAACAGTTACTTAACTGGATTAATTAATTAAGATTTGTTTAAATTAATTAATTAATCAATATTAATTTAATTTGCTGAATTAATTAACATTAATTTAAATTAATTAATTAATTGAAATTTATTTTTTAATTAATTACTATGTAGTATAATGAATTAATAAATTAATTAATATTTAGTATAAATAATGAATTAATTAATTATTATTTAGTATAATTAATTAAAAATGACTAATGTCAATTAGTTATTATTAATTAAAGAAAATTATTAATTTATTAAGAATTAGTCAGAAATATTATTAATTTATTATTAAGATTATTACTAATTTATTATTCAAATTACTATTAATTTATTATTAAAATTAATATTAATTTATTATTACAATTATTATTAATTCATTTTTAACATTATTTAAATAAATTTATTAAAATTACTTAAATAAACTTATTGAAATTAAATAAATTTATTTGAAAATGACTTAATAAATAGTTTATAAAATTATAAAAATATAGATAATATTTCAGTTTAAAATTCTCTTGCATGTTATTATCCCGTCTGCTTTAATTCAATATAATTCATGTAATTCTAATTTAACTGATTACTTAATTTATTTGCTGATATATTATCGTTTCTTTTTAAAGTTACGTTGCTAATATAAGTTGGCATCTTTATAATTATTCCAGATATGTTTTTGTGTAGCTAGAGAAAAGAATTGTAATGCATAATCGACGTGTTGATTAAATTTAACATGTTATTAGTTTTTCTATATTTCCGAGATATTATCATTCATCTATAGACCTTTTTGATCATTTGAGTAATTATAAGAATAACAAGTAATATAAAAAAAATTTTTTTTAAGTCAATTCCTACTTAAGTAAACAAAGAAACATTTTATTTTAGTTCCTTTTATCAAATAATTACAATTCATATAAATATCCATGTACATATGACAGAATCAAATATTAATTGACAATCAATTTTTATTAATTATCATTAAAGTATCGTATTGTTATCCAAAGCAATCGTGTATATAAAATTTCAGTTCAACTGAATGCTTTAAAACGTGAGAAAAAAAATCTTTTTAATTTTTGACGTAAGTCGCTAAAAATGAAGCCAACGTGACTATATCTATAATTATTTAAATAATTAGTTTCAGTGAATTAATTTTAATTAATTATAATTCAATTATCGTACTGTCACCCAAAACTATCGTGTATAGAAAATTTCAGCTTAAATGAGCGCATTAAAGGGGAAAAAAACCCTTTTAAAGTTTTGACTCGAGTCGCCAAAATGATCACTAAGTCGCCAAAAATGATGCCAACATATCTGTATCTCTAATTCTTTGAATTATTAGTTTTAATCAATTAATTTTTATCCATTATAGTTTAATTGCCGTATTGTCATCCAAAATAATCGCGTACATAAAATTTCATCTTAATTGAGGCTTTAAAATATATTTTATTAAAGATTGAAAATTTGAACAAAAGATATATGTCGCAGGGAAATGATTAAATTAGGGATTTCATCAAATCCCTAAGGGAGGTGGTCAAGCACGCAAGATGTTAAAATAAGAACTTTGTAAGGTAAGTGTAAGTAAGGAAAGTGTGTTTGTAAGGAAAGTAAGTGATTTGATCAAATCCCTAACTTGTTTAAGTGAAATGATGAAATAATATTGTCAAAAGTTTAAAAGTGTTTATTTAGCAAATATGGTGCATTATTAAAAGTAATTAATACAACAATAATAATTAAATTACAAATTATTTATTCGAAATTAATTAACAAAATAATTAGATAATAAAGCTAAAGCCTTTTTTTTTTTTTTTTTTAAAAAAAAAAAAGGATATTTGTGTATTAGAATTACAAACATTTTTTTTTAAATTATACATTAATGTAGTACTTCAGAAACATCCTGCTTTTTTTTTGTAACACCTTTTCTTCAGTTATTATTTCCCTTTTTAAAATAGCATTTTTTTTTATCTATAAAGAGGGCGTGGTCGAATTCCTTATTTTTGTTTGTTTACACTTTTCAATTCAAGTTTTATCCAGTTTCTGATTTTCATGCATACTAAAGTGATATATCAATAGAAAGATAATGCAAAGGATATAACTAAATAAAACTAAAAAATTATATTAAGGCCATTTTGTTTTGGTACGTCACGTCAGAAGCCCGGCGCTGCCTGGCACTGACGAGGAGAGTGGAGAGGTAAAAGGGAGTGGTAACAACTGAAAATAGAGCTCTATAAATACTGACTTGTTCATTTCATCATTTCACTAAAACAGTTCGGGGATTTGATCAAATCACTTACTTACATCAGGGAAATGACCTCAAAGAGACGTTATTTTAACGTCTTGCATGAATTGATCAGCTAGCTCCCTTAGGGATTTGATGAAAGCCCTAATTTTTCATCATTTTCTTGCGACATAACTGATTTCTCAATAATAGTCAGATGTATGTTTTAGAATTTGTAGCGAATAAAGGAAAACATTCTGATCTTGAATGCTAAAAACATTTTTGTAGTGTCCAATTCTTGGAATGAAGTTATCGTTAAAATTTATGAACTAAAAAGGAATTATTTATGAAAAGAAAAAGCATTTTTTTATAACTAATAAATTTGAACCTGTTTTCGTAAAAAAAAAAAAAAATCTTCGATATGTCATATTAAAATAAAAAATAAATAAAGCAATGGATTATTTTCACATTAGAAAATATTTTCCGAAAGCTTCAACTAATTTTGAAGAATGAGCTTTAAGCCGAAAATAATTGCATATGTTTTAAAATTTAAGGAAAAAGTTTTGCTTGTTACATTTCTTTGATCATTTTTAGAATTTTTTTCGTTTGAAAACAGTTTTTAACTTCGACGAATAAAGTGATTATTTTTAGACCTAACCATACACAGGATAACTCAGAAAAAAAAATTTTTTTTGATACTTTCTTAATGAATGAGAGGAATATTTCGAATCTTCGGAGTTCTCTTTATTAAAATATTTTCAGTATAATCAGAAGTATATCTAAATTTTTTGAAATGCAAGCATTATGTGAAATTTATTTCTCTCTTTGATTTTTGTTTTCAAAGAATTTAAGTAGTGATCTATTAGTATAGTAATCGTTTTTTTCTTTTAAAAAATACAATTGTAATCACTTCTGAAAATAATCCAGAGATAATATTAAAAAATTGCATTTTAAAAGACACGATACATTGAATGTCGCTTCTAAAAAAATTTGGTTGCAAATATGGAAATCAGCTTTCAAATAAATATTCGTAATATATTACTTAATAGTCTAAATTTGTTTTTTTAAATTCAAACTTAAAGTAAAGAATTTGAAAGTTGAAATAATTCTGCAAAATTGCTTCTAAGATTACACATTTATTTTCTAAAGTTTCTAGTATATCCGGAAAATCCTTAAGACAATTGAATATTGAAGAATTATTAGCTTTTTAAAAGATTACTTTAGAGACTCTAGAATCTCTTAGACATTTTTTAAAAAAATACTTTTTAGATATTTACCGTTAAATTCGGAAGACCAGTAAACTCTTTTTTTTTATTTCATAATTGTAAACAATGAGGGAATTTAACAATCAGACTATTTTAAAATCATTATATTGACAACCGGAACATTTCAGAAAGAATTTGTTGCATGTTCACAAGTGAATGTTTGTAAAATAATGGTCATAACAAATGGTGAGCATTATAAATAAAAGATGTACAAAAATGTTTTTACTCGTTTTATATATCTCAATTTATTTATTTTATTTAAATTTGAGTAGATTTATATTTTTTAAAGTTAGTTACACCTAAACAAACGAAATATAACAAAATTTGAAAAATCTACATATTTTATATAAGAAATCTGACCCCCGTCCTCTAAATAGGACACTGGAATAAAGAGGATAAAATTTGTTTATACAGGTTTTAGTATTCTGTTCAATGATGAAAAACTATTTTCGAGTACAAAATTTTATTTTATTTGAATAATACTTTCTTGCTTACAAAATATTTCATTTTTCAGTTAGATTTCACTATAATTTTGGTGCAAAAGTCCAAAGTAAGCATGACAAAGCTTTTTGTCACATTTGCCACAGTATGTTTTTCGTTTTTCTTTGCAGCCCTCTCTTTGACAAAGTCGTTGTTTTTCTTGCTTTAGTAAAAAAATGACCAACACTATTTTTATGGATATCTTATGTACCAGAAGGTACAGTCAAGATCTTAGTTCTACCTTTTGTTCTTATCACAATTTTTTTTAGATAAACGTTCGTTACAGATCTTCGGAACTCCTTCAAGTTTAGGACTTCATCTCTGTTGGGGATTTTGTGAATTATCCAGGAGTTTACCATAGCCTTATCCAGTGAACGCCTAAAAATGACAAGAACCACTTTTTCCTACGAATTTTAATGGAATGTTCAGTCAACCAGTCATGGGGATCAACATCACTCATATGTTTGTTGTAAGAATTTGTCAAATTCAGCATCTTCCCGTTAATTTTATCTTTGTGTCCTCATACTCGCCTTTAAATTTCATCAAATTATTATTGAGTATGACAAATAAAGGTTTTACGATCCTGGACATACTGATTTACAGTTCTATTGTCCACAAAGTAAATAAGACTTCAACTTTTGGAAGCGGTTTCATGGCATGACATTTTTCACCATGGTAATGCCAAGCCTCAGCATCTGACCAATAATCACATTCACAGATATTTGATGATAATCAGTTAGAAGAAAAATTCCTATAAAAACACGCATTTCGTCAGCAGAGGTCAGGAAATCTTGTTCGCTTATTACATCTGCTGTACATATGGCATTGTTCCATTTACAATGAGATCGTAAACTTCAATGGAATAAAGCTGCTCAAAAAGTTCTGATGGAGTTTTATCTTTCAATCCAGTTTCCATCTGCTTTAGCAAATCACTTGTAGTTGAGTCAGCTCGTGTTTCCCATTTTGATAATGATGTGATTTATTCTTTATCCAAAATAACTGAATAGGTAATGCACTTGAATAGGTTAATTTTTACTATTCAAATAATCTTTTTTAAACAACTTTTTAGCGTTACTCGTTTTTACTTTTAATAACAAATAATTACTGTCCATTAATAAAAAATATCTTAAAAAATAATTTTGAATGCTTTTTAAACAGAAATGTATTTAGCTTTATGTAGGAAATTTTATGATTTTTAAAGCTCGTATAATGTGACATTTTTAAAAGCTTAACATCAATTATTTTTTCAAAACGAAACTTTGGTTTTGGCTAAAAAGGATTAAAAAAGAGAAGGAAAAAGATTGTGAAAAAATATTCATTCATATTTTTTAGAAACTAGTGCTTGTAAGAAAGCAATATAGCTACTTCTGAATAATTACTTTTGTCAGATATCTTTAGATTGAGGTTTAATTATATATGTTGTTAGTATCACAATTAAAAATAATAATAGTATATATATATATATATATACGGAGTATTATTTTTAGTTTGTCGCTGGATATGAGTTTTGTTATTTTCTATTTAATATATCTACTCTTAAATATACTCTCAGTAAAAAAAAATATAAAACTGTTTTTAGGTACAAAAATATTTTCATTTAAATTTTTCGAAGTATATTTTACGTAGTTTTAACATTTTCCAAACTTTTTTCTGTAAAGTTGATTTTTTATTTTAGTAATTTAAAATCCTTTTCTTTGAAATTGAGAGAAAAATACAAAAAGAAACTCTATCTTAATGAACAAAAGAAAACGAATTTTAGAAAGTAATCATCTTATTCATCTTTGTTTGGGAGAAAGTAGATGGAAATTCTTCCTAACACTTTTTTTTTTAAATCCAGTATATTTTATACGAAACATAAAAATTATGATTTTTTGTACATTTGACTTGTTAATTTCAGGAAATGTTTTTCAACTGCCTTTTAGATTTTAAATTTAAACATCTATCGTTATCCTTTAAATTTGAGTATGAGATTAATACTAAGTAATCAAGAAAGTTTTATCATTTTAGTAATGGAGGAAAATTCTAAGAATTTGATCTCATTATTGGACACAATTACAAGAGCTGTTTATCTGTCACAGTGGCAGTGGCGTAACGGAGAATGTTAGGGTCCTCTTGCAAAGTCGCGTTTGGGCCCCAAGTTGGATCTTACAAATGATTGCAATGCGAGGGTGTACGTTACGCCACTGCATATTAGCGTGTTTTTTACTTCAGTTATTGATGAGTCTCGTATCTTTCATTAATTTTTCACATAATTCTTACCTTTAACCCCTTAAGTGGTCATTTTTTTTGCCCCAAAATTCTTACCTTTAACCCCTTAAGCGGTCATTTTTTTTGCCCCAAACGTTCCAAAAAAGGCGCATTTTTTATTGCATATAACTAAGCACAATACTTCACAGAATGCGAAAAGGAAGAACCTTATTTTAATTTTCAATTTTAAAGCTTTCACACTATTTTTTATTTTAATTTCTACTATTACTTCACTCTCTTCCTATCTATCTATCTATATATTTATATATATATCTTGTTTAAATTTTCAATCTTTAATAAAATACTTTCTATTCATCCATTCAAGCTAAAAAACATTTTTTTTAAACTGGTGGTGAATGACGCTTGATGTTAATACAGTTTTTTCAATTATTTTTTTTTAATTATTGAACAAATAGTAAAAATATAATAATACAACACCCTATATTAAAAGGAAAATCGCTAGTTGTGTACCTGCAGCGCAATGGATAGCGCGTTGGACTTTTAAACCAAAGATCGTGCGTTCGAATCCCACCTGGGGTGACCTAATTTCTGCGAATGTGATTTATTTTTTAATATACTATTTTATTAAAATAATTAAATTTAATTAATGAATAAATTGAAAAAAAAAATACTCCAACACCCTATATAGAAAGGAAAATGGAAAATTGCAAGGAAAATCGCTTTCTATTTTGTTACTTAATATTGTAATTCTGTCATATGTATATAAATATTTATGTTAATTGTAACTATTTAATAAAAAGTAAGAAAAAAATAAAATATTTTTCTTGACCTAATTAGGAATTGACTTAATTTTTTTTATATTACTTGTTTTAAAATTGTGAAACACAAAAAACCCTAAATGTTTGCTTTTTATAAGTACACTCTGCATGCTATGAAAAATGTTTTACATTCTTCGAAAAATTCCTCTCATTCTTACAAAAGCAAACAAACAAAAAAAACCATTTTTTAATTTTTTTTTTTAAACGGGTGAGGATTTGTGCGTGCATATATATACATACACAACTTGAAGCATGTTTTAATACTCTGTCTTACATTGCAGTGGGGACAGATAATATCATTCTTTTTTAGACATTTTTTTCCATCTTTCTTTCTTCTCAAACAGCAAAGTGCTCATTGCCTTGCCAATCCATGTTCTATATTGAATATTTTCAAGAACCTAAATTCCTGCCTTCGATGAAAAATTCCAGCCTTCACCACAAAGAAAATTCCATATGAGAAGTATTTTAAGACCATAGACAAGCTGCATCTCTTAAAAGCACGTTAGCACTATTAATTTCACTATAAGAATTAAAATTATGAGTAAATATTAGATAGAAAGAAGAAAATATGAGTGCCCGTACAGCGTGGTTGTGGTTAGCTTTCGGTAGCCTTTATGGTGTACGGGCAAGTTAAGCATGTCTGTAAAACATAGAGAAATAAGTACGTTTTCTTTTATAAATTTAAACTTCTCCGTAGAAAAAAACCTCTATTTTTGCTTGATTAAAAGGAAGTTACATCATGTACAGCCCAAAGATGGTTTAAAAACTTTTCTGCGAATCGTAATTTCTAGAAGACGACACCAAATCAAGATGACAGTCGAACCTAAATATCGGCGAATTGGAGACAATGATTAATTTGATTTTAATTTACGTCAAACTCTGAAGCAACGCTAGGAAGATTGGTAATGGGCCTTTCAAGTATGAACCATGGTTAAGTGATGAAGATGACATAAGAGCTAGCCCTCCCCTTTTCTAGGCTTACCTCACCACGTCAATGGGAGGGATGTGATCCTCAATAGAGTCAAAATGCAACAGCCCTTCTATACGGCGAGGTTTCGGTGTCATTGCGTTTCGAACCCGTCATTGTGACCTCTGACTCCCCTTCTCTAGGCTTACCTCACCACGTCAATGGGAGGGATGTGATCCTCATAGAGTCAAAATGCAACAGTCCTTCTATACGGCGAGGTTTCGGTGTCATTGCGTTTCGAACCCGCGATTGTGACCCCTCAGCTATCACGGCCAAGCGAAAATGATTGAAAATAATTCCATATTAACGTGCCAACAACTTGCAGAAGTGTTCAATAAGTGACGAAACAATACAGAAGTATTTACATAAAACAGAAAAGAGGTAGAAATTAAAGAATTTGGTAATAGTAGATAAAATAAGTATTTTGTATAAGGTTTGGAGATCTAAGAAAATTATGCTGTGTCTTTTTTCCTTTAACTGTATGATTTAACTGTTGCGTGTTGATGGGAGTATATAACCATGTTTCAATAAGTATATTTAAAACAACTTTATTAAAACAACTTTATTAAAACAACTAACACATTACGAAAATATTAAACTAGCTCGCTTGGCTACAATGCAAAGGAACACATACGCTACTGCTTGTGCTTTCAGTAGAATCAAATAGTAAGGACTACAGACAGTGGCAACTTGTTCCTCAGTAATTCCTAATGAGAAGTTTGCGTGAACATTCCCTAACCGATGGGGAATTCAATTAGTCTAAACAACTTTGGCCGATTGCGGAGCCCCTAAATCGGTGGCACCCACGAAATCCTAGCCCCCCCAAATTTTTTTTAAGTGTGTGTTCGTGGTGTAACCTGTTGTAATAATAAGTATTTCAAAACTGAAATAAGGACTGATATTTGAACCTGAAATACTTAACCATTACGCGACACTGACTGCTATCGTATCGTTAATCGGAAACATTTTAGGTCTATTAAGTGCTTTATCTACTGTTCCGAGACAATATCCCATACTTCTAGAGAGAGATTCATAGATAACTCGCAATATCACAATTAATGTATGAAAATCTTTTAGTAAGCAATTCATATTTTGATCATGTTCTGATTTAAAAAGTTAACTACTTTTCACATCTATACAAGTATGAAACTTAATCTCTATAATCTTTGTTTATATTGACGACCAAACAATAAATTCCTGACCAAGTTCAAAGATTTAATTTGAACCAGCATGCGCTACACTGTGCAGTGCCAAAAAGGCTTCATCGTTAAATCTTCTTGTCTAGTAAAGACGCAATAAATTGTTGAAACAAACGAAAATAAGTTTACTTTTTGAATCTGGAAATTCTATTTGTTTTAAAGTTAAATTGGAGCTAGTGCAGCTTAGAATTTCTTTTCTCGTCCTTCAACTGTTTCCTAGTCAGAGCCTTGTAATCCAGCGGATTTGGAAAACGAATTTCGTCTACTCGCAGGTAGACGAAAGCAACAAAGCAATTTAATATCCATATGTCGATTGTTGAAACAAATTGAGACTGATGCTTCATACGTAATTTAGTTTGTGGAATGTGTATCCATAAAGGATACCAAACATAAAAAACTCAAATAAAGAAGTTACACAGTTCCCAACATATGAAAGTATTATCTTTTTAATTTTCATTGAATGCATTCGAGGGTTTTTCCTTTTCATATTTTTTATCAAAGAAAAAGAGGTACTAACGTATTATCGCAATAATCGCCAAAGCTTAAGATAGCTCGCCAAGTTGACAATCTCTATTTTATATGCGCTGAATTGGCAGTCATGGGCTTCGTTTCATATAATGTCACCAACAGGTTGCGATAATACGTAAGTATCGAAAAAATAATAACTTTAGCATAAAAGTATAGTATACTTTTTTTTTATAAAATTCATAAAAAAAGCGCCAATTTTCGTCTGTTATAGTATTTTAGCTGCGTGGCAGCTAGTACGCAGATCCTGAACTATAATGGACAACAATATTTTATCCAGTTATTAATTAGAGTCTAGATTTTGCTAAAGACATTCCTGTTGGCTCGTTGAGGTTGTTGCACTTAAATTTAAATGAGCTTTAAAAGGTCTCCCGAGCTTGGTGTGGAAATTAAGAATGTAATACTCCTGCTCTTAATAATATTCTTGAGGAAATTCAAAAGAATCTTAAAATTCTTAAGAATTCAAATATCCTAGTGTTTTTTACTTTTATTCATGTCCATACTGGAATATATGGAAACGAAGGACCGATTTCTTGCCAAAATCCGCAACCTAGCCGGGAACTGAAATATCAGTAAATATTCCGAAATCGTTCTGCAAGAAAAAAAATGCTGAAGAAAACGTTGTCTCTTTTAAACATTCAGTACGTGCAACCAGCTCACTTTTTTCTGACAAGGAAATTTTTTCCGACCATTTTACAAAGACTAACTTGTGATCATTTTCTTACAAATTATAGAATCACATAATTCCTTACTGGACGTGGTAATTTTAAAGTGTACCTCAACAGATTAAATTTGTGCTCTTCCAAACCTTATGACTGCAATGTTGGGGGTGAGGAAAGTGTTGAACTCTATATCCCTTTTTTGTTCAAAATTTAAGAAAGAAAGAAAATGCATGAAAGAGTTAAACTGCATGCTCTTAAAATCAACTGGTCTCTTAACTTTTTTCAACTTATTTTAAGTAAATTTCGGTCACTTTATCTTGTATCTTCATTTGATTTTTTTTTTGTGATTTTATTTTTGTTGTAAATTTTTTATTTTCGTGTTTTTGGAACTTTATTGTATTGTTTTTGTTACGTAATTGTTTTATTTTGTATAATGTTCTTTTTTCAATACCTACTATTAGCTCACTCTCTCTCTATATATATATATATATATATATATATATATTTATATGTCTTCTTCAAATTTTCAATCGTTTATAAAATACTTTCTATTCATCCATTTGAAGTAGAGGAATTAACTTTTTTAATTACTTTTATATTATTTTTTTTATATTACTTGTTGTCTTTCGTAACTTTTGTGCTTTGTTATTTATTTTTTGCTTTATTTATTTATCTTACTTTGTTTTACTTACTTCTGTAAGACCGCGTGATACTTGTGGTACATGAGAGCTGTTTTATCTGTCTTTAATAAAAAATTACTCCATCTCTGACGTCTTTCTCGTAACTTGTACATGAATCTTAATTATGAAGTTTATCCCCATTAGTACTAGTGTTTCTCAAATGCGAAGCTATTTTTTTTCAACGTTAAAGCAAACATTTAATCCCGTACAAGCAGTACATTTTTATTTCAACAAGAATTCAAGTTTATATTATAAGATGCTTGTCTCTCTACAAAAAGTAAATTTTCACCAAAACATTAAAAATTCAGAAAATTTTCAGTGATTTCAATATTAAAACCTTAGATGGAACTGGTAAAATTTGTATACCTTTCACTACATTCCCCTCCCCCCATATTTGTGTTTATTTATTTTTATCATTTACTGAAGCCTATTTGCATGAAGGTTTTCTTAAAAACCTTGCCAGACACTTACAAATATTAATTTCAGGACTAGACAGAACCTATCTTTTTAAAAAAATGTAGTGTCTGAAGCAAGGCCATTTAGATATTGAGAAATCTGAAAGTAATCTGCAAGAGAGAACGTCTTCTTTCTTTCTCAAGAACTTCGAAAGCAGAGGATAGAATTTTCGTACTCCTTGCTTTAACTTTCTTAAAAGCAAATGCCTTTGAACTCAACAAATTTTTTTTTAGTACACTGAAGTTACAGAAAAAGAAGAATTACACTTTCTGTCATTGGAATACTCACTCTTATTGAAATTACTTCTTTAAACTATTATATGATATACTTGTGATTGGCGATTTATCATCGTGGACCGGGATCAGCTTTTATAAAGCCAATGGGCACAATTCATGACGGTCACATGATAAAGACAAATACGTGTTCTTCATTGAATTAATTCAACACAGACATTAAACTAATTGTACTTGTAGTTCTATTTTTAAAATATTGATAAAATTTCAAATTTCATACTTGGGTAAAAAAGTACAAATGTTACGTAGGCTGTTCAATAAGTAATAAGACTAATTTTACTGCCAAGAAATCCCTCATCGGAATGTTAATTTCTGTGGCATAAGAAAAGTTTGTTGTCTGTATTAACAAAAGCTACAGATAGATGGCGTGTACAGACTCATGTTCTTGAGTATTACGTGCTCGAACTGAAGTGTGTTTGAAGGCTTATACGAGCCGCGGCCAGTTGTCGATATTGAAGCAAAAATCAGCATCGGTGACCTTTGATATGTTACGATATGATTAAAGACTGAAACAAAAAGGCGACAATATCTTAAATCGCTTCATCACAGCAGACAAAGCTTGGTTGTATCACTGATCCAACCTTAAAACAACAAAGCTGTGAACGGTAGCATCCAAAATTCAATTTGGGACATTTTACTTCTAAAATACTGAATACAGCTACAAACATGCAAATAATACTAGAAAAAAATACTCTTTTTTTAAATTTTTTTATTTTGAAATATAAAATTTGCATAAGGTAGTAAGTCACTGACTTTGTAACTCGACGAAATACATGTCCAAAATTTCTCCCACTGTTTTATTTTTGTTGAAAATAGAATATGTGAAAAGTTTTATTAAAACTGTCACTGTAAAGCTTTCACATTAGTTCTAAATTACTGTCACTTGTAAAACGAATGAAAAAGAACGAGGGAAAAGAGGAAGAAAATCGAACTATAAACAGAAGAAAAAAAAAGAACCATTATTCTAATCACATCTTTCGTTTTAGAAAGCGAAGAATCTTATTAAAAATAATCGCAAGGTGTAAAATGTTTTCTTAATGAACAAAAGAGTTTGTGTTATTAAATGAAGTAATCCTCTTAATTTTATTCAAGGAAGACGAGAAGGATTGAGGTAAAAGGACGCTCAAACTTCTTGTTTAATGGAGAAAAAAAGCTGAAACGTACTACATAGAAGTGCTAGCCATAAAAAAAACGAGGAAAAAAAATGTAGGTTTATTTTGTAGATTTGTTTTTTTTTCTTTGTCAATTTCTGCACTTTCACTTCATTAGGAATAATTTTAATTTTGGAAAATGCTGCTTAATGGCCTTTTGTATTTTTTTAAACTGAGATATTTCTCTTTATCCGCTTATCCTAGAAATTTGTTTTCTTCTTTGTTATTATTTGGGCAAATAAGAACTTAAGTTTAATTTGGAACTGAACGCAATCGCTTTTTGAATCTTTTATTTAATTGTATATTTTGACAAATGAAAGGTGTTTTGTGAATGGGAAATCAAGATTATGGCAACCAATAAGGATAATATTTATAGGTTGTTTCTATGTATTAAAAAAAAATATCGACTTTTTTTCCTATTTAGAATTGTGGTTAGGAAAAAATTTAAGAGTGAAACGTACTTTCATGGATTTTTGTTGAAAAATTTTAGTTTTGATTTTATATATTTTTTAATAATAAACTCTGATTTGAACAGTTATATGAGTATTTCACGAATTAAATGTTATTTTAAAGAAATGTAATTTACTAAAAAGGGAGTATATACTACTAGTAACCGGGAAAAACTAGATATCTTGCAATATTTCCAAATAAATAATACTTATTATTGATATTTGCAAACATTTTATATCAAAACAGATATACAGGGTGATCAATAAAAAAGTATACTCTTACCTTATGCTTTAAAACAGTAACAGTCAAAGATACACACCATCTCAGAGAACCGTAGATGTACTCTTAAAGTTTGTGTCTCGCCCTTGATGGAGGTGATGCAGGCAATAGCCACAGTGCGACACGTGCGAGAGCCCCCTAAGATAAATAGGTTCTGTGCAGTATCGAAAAAAAGTGTTTGGCCCCTATTTTTCACGAGCAAACTGTCACAGGATCCCCTTTGCTGAAAATCTTCTCATTGGTTGATGCCACTGTTGCAGGAGGGCATTGACAACTTCCTTCTCCAATTAAATGCTGCTCTACCACACTGGTCAGCCATTGTACGAGATCACCTCGATGAACATCTTCCTCACAGATGGATTGGATGAGCCACGGACTACAGCATGTCACTCACCCAATTGGCACCCTGAAGTCCTAACACCTTAGGATTTCGTCCTGTGTGGGTACGTAAGGTTTTTTTAGCGGAGCAGAAACAACGTATCAAGCCGCTATCGATAGGTTTGTTTCAAATACATTAACCCTCAGCTAGGCGCGCTTCAAAAATACCATCCATAGGTGCACGGCATCTCTCAGAGGCATCAACTCATGTTTACGTTTGAAGATGATTTAATCATTTTATTGATGAGATTTGACATTAAAATATATCTGACATAAAATAATATTTGAAACAGAATCACAGGAATTGAGATGTTTATGCGAAAAAACATCAAAAAGATAATGGTTAGTTATCTCCGTGTCACCACTGTTGTCATTTTAAGATGCCTTGTAGCAGTCTTTACAAATCACCTTACAATGTTCAAGGGACATGCATTTTTCGTATAATGCATTGCAAAATTTTAATAATCCTTTCTTGATGTCTTTACAAGAGGGAACAGTACCTCCTTTTCCAAGTTCCTGGTGATGTTTGTCCTGGTTTTTCGTTTCGAATGGGGAGCTGTAAATGAGATACTTCTTCAATCCTGAGTCAAAATGAACGAGACATATGAATGTTACACTTTGACCGTCTTCACAGGTGCTCCTTCAAAAATTCGTGATCTAGTTTTCCTAGATATGTGTGCGGGGATCTGAGTAATTTTGATTCCGATATTGATATTTTGGGAGTTTATTCTAACTACATTGATGATTGAATAAAATACATTCACTGGTTAGAGCGCGGCATCCCTCAGATGAATATCAACTCCCAGCAAAAGAAAAAGTTACAAATTACTTGCTTCGAATTATTTTTGTATAAAACTGAAAACTACACTATTTTACAAGAAAAAAAATCTAAATTAAGAGGTCTCAGGGGTGTTAAATTTCTCTAGAGGTCTGAAAATATAAACAATTTTCAAACAGGTATAATTCTTTTAAATTTGAATTAAATAACTGGAATCTTTTACACATTATTTATAAGGGAATGGAGCTTCAGAAAAGTATAAAATGTTTAAAATATAATCATAATTTTAAAAATTATTAGCATATGAAAATAAGAAAGTTTTCTATAAGACATATTTATTAAGTTTTACGTCGCGCATGTTATTTCCTAAAATAGTAGCTTTAATTACTAGCTATAAGTTGATTAATAAAGTTAAATGTATTCTCATTATACTGTTGCTATTTTTATATAAATAGAATAATAACTTCTATATTTTAATAAATAAAAAAAAAATACATTTTTTAAAATAATTAAAAAATTGCAATGTTTTACAAATATCTTGAAATACAAAAGATATATAATACTAAAATTAGGTAGGGCTTAAAGAGTATGATGCATTTTATAATTCTATAAAGTTTTATACATCAGAAGCTACTATTTTAGAAAATAGCGTGCGCAACGCAAAAAATACTTAATATTTATCATAGAATTTTCATATGCTTATGATTTTTAAAATTATTATTATATTTTAAACATTTTACACTTTTCTGAAGCCCCATTCTTTTATAAATAATGTGTAAAAGATTCGAAACATTTAATTTAAATTTAAAAGAATTATACCTGCTTGGAAATTGTTTATATTTTCAGACCTCTAGAAAAATTTAACACCCCCGAGACCTCTTAACGAAATAGTAGAAGTCATAAAAACTGATGTTTTGGGGGGCGTTGTATTTATCGGATTCAATGGCCCCTGCCACTCGAAATATGAAGAAATCACCCTCGTCCTTGACAAGGAATCCTAAAGCGGGTGATGAAAGGCAGGTAGAAGAAGGAGGGGCATGTTCCAACCCTCAGTGTGGACGCTGAAGCGAAACTATTTTTACTATGCATCTGAGATATTCGAGCGCCTAAAGGAGGGTTAACACCGGTTTGGATGGAAATGGATTACCGGCTTGATGTATTTCGTATCACTAAGGACTCACGCATAGAACATCTGTGATTGTCTCCAACAAAACTTTAAGGAATCCCCTACAATTCTCTTACAAATAACATGATATTTTACATTGTTTTTGATTTATAGTGCATTGAAACTCTACGTTTCTTTATCAGTCACCCTGTTTATTACTTTTAGATGATACTTATTGCTTATTGACTTTTATAGCCTAGTTTTCTTGCTTTCTTTACAAAAATACTTAAGATCATAACAGTTTTCATATTTTATTTAAAACACAGAAAAAAAACCCACTGCAAATAGAAATCGATTTATTTGTGTTTTTAAATTGTGACGGGCTCACGCGTCTTTTCTTTAACATAACCTCTGGGTTCTTTGGGGCCAAGATTAATGGCAACTCTTTTGCAACCAAAATCCAAGAAGCGAAATGGGAAAAAGAAATGCAAATAAGATAGTTTTTAAAAAACAGAAGTTTCAGTAAGTGAGATGGCAATTTGGGGAATGTTATGTTTTTAAAGAGATACAAGCGTGAATTGATAGCCAATTGTGAAGTTACCTGAAGATAAGCCATTAAGTCAAGGTGCATACCATTGCACGCGCGCCCAGACGTTTCTTCATAAGACTGAATCTAAAATGGGATTAAGGTAGGATTGAGTATTTGATATTAGGACTTGTAATATTATTAGAAGTGAGAGTAGGCGGATTAAATAATTACAGTGGTCTAAGTTACGCTATTCGGTTTAACTATTACTGTGTGTTTGTTCATTATAGATTCTCGCTTAAATAATATTATCTAAATTGTCAGACATTTAAGTTCCATTCTTAATAAAGTCATATTAAGAATTAAAAATGTCTATTCCTTTTGCAAACCATACACCTCTAGCTCACGCTGACAATCAAAGGAACGGTCACCAAAAGGGGGCGGTTTCACAAAATCATTTCCAATAAGTCGAGGAAACATGATACATATGTAATATCAGGGTAAAATGAAATACGCAATAATAAGTAACAACTTGAATTTCGATAATCAGGTAATAAAGAGGCGTATGAAGGGGGAAAAACACAAATTGGGAACACAAAATTTTCGAAATGAAATCTCGATTCTTACATAGCGAAAATAATTTTTCCTCTTCATTCAAATTTAATATACAGGTGTGGGGGCCCGTGTTCACTATGGATCGAACCCAATCAAATTTTTTTTATAACCAATTATCTACAAAAGAATAAGTTAAATATATATATGCTAAGAATGCCCTTAGTTCGTTTCTATGAAACGGCCGAATGGTACAGATCCGGATTTTATTTTTTTCACAGAGTACAATGAATAACCTTAAAAAATTTGGCGCCCACTGCAAGAATTTG
>BMAV01027625.1:235596-248600 GCA_019973955.1 Trichonephila inaurata madagascariensis
GAGAACATTTTGAAAAAAGGTTATTCTATGTTCATTTTTTGCCGAAATATTGTATTTAAATATTTTTTTTTGTCAAAATGTCCGTAAAACAATTTTATACATGTATTCTAATCTAAGTGACACTAAATATCATGAAACTTATCCATTTATGCTCCTTTTTAAAATCACGGTTCCGAACGTAGTCGGATACCTTAATAAGCAAGAGTGTAAAAGAAAAAAGAATATGAGATGTTATATATAATATATAGTGGGATAATAAAAAGTTTTGGAGTGGTACTATGGTAAAAAAAAATCATATAATTTTACTGATAAATTTCTCATAACCATGAAAAACGTTTAAATTTCTTTTTAAACACAAATGATTTACAGTATTTTGATATTAATATCTCGATTATTTAACAGAACTATTTTAGTCTTGACATGAATTATGTTAGACCTTTTACGTAGAAAATATTGAACTGGCTCCTTATAGCGCATACGCTTTTATACTCTGATTTCCTAAGGGAAATTTCAAAATACTTACTTTGCAAGCGACGGAAAATTGTATATAAAATCAATATAAACTATTACATTAATATTTTTCTCCTCTGTGGCTAACATGAGCAATCTGTAAAAGTCCTCGAGTAATAAACTATTAGAATTTAATACTTGTTTTAAAATAAAAGTGATGAATTTGATACAAAAATTTTAAAACTCAGACTTGAGAATTTTATAACTTAGAAAATAGAAATTTTTATATATAAAGAATAGCATTATAAAGGCTATAGCATAAATATGTATTAAAAAAATTCATACATCACGTAAGAATACATGATTTACCAAAAGTAGACAGATTGAATTGGAAATAATGCTTTTTGTGTTTTTATGCAGACGGAAAAATAAGGATTTTAAGTTTATAGAAAACATTTCAATACTTTCAGAAAGCAGAACTTTGGAATTTCTTATAAAGTAAAAATATGCAAAGTTGTAGCTGCTTCTTATTTTTGAAGAAATACATAGATAACTACTGAATTTGAATTCTAAGAGAGAACAGTTTCAAAAACTCATTTGAAGACAAAGCTAAACTTGGCAAATTGAAAACCAAGAAAATGAGAATGAAATATTATGAGAATACATTAAAAAATTTTTTTTACACCCTTGACTTTTTTTACAAGAGCAATTATTTTAATGTCTTATTAGGAAAACATTTAAAATGTTTTTTTTCTTTTCTTCTGAGAATATAAGGCAAGTTTTACTTAAGAAAAATTTAAATGTTGAAATGATTTATTATAGCAATAAAACCAGAAATGAATTTTATTTCGAATTAAGACGAAAAAACGAGCATTTTAAAATTCATGACATTGATAAATGAATATTATGTATATGAACAGACATTTTATTGAACGAAAGCATGCTTTCAAATAGAAAGCATGCTTTCGTTCAATAAAATGTCTGTCAAGAAACAAAAATGAAATTTGTTGATTTGGCTACAAAATTAGTCGCATTTTTACGCAACTTTTCCAAATTTTATGTATTACAGGATTTAAAAATCTTTTGGAATAGTTTTAAAATTAGACAATTTTTTATTCGATTATAAAAAAGAGATTGATTAAAAATTTATGTGAATTTGACACTAAGAATTTTTTTTTAAAAAAACAGTGGTGAAAAATAATTTACAATGAATTTTTTTTTTTTACTTAACCTTTGAAATGCATATAGTGAAATCATAAAAAGAAAGTAGGTAATGGATTTCTTTTTAAAATAGTCCAATTCTAATTATTTTTTTATTCACTTTTCATGTTTCTAATATTTTTAATAACTCACATAAAACAAAAATATTCAGTTTTGCATGCATCAGAAGGAATATGTAGTACTTTTGCATTGTGTTTGATATTTTCTCGTAGTAAATGCATAATAATCAGTCACATATTTTTCCATTTTGCTTTCTTCCAAAACTTTCTCTTTCATCTTCCAAAAAGAATATGAAAAAATTCTCAATGTGCAAGGTGAAAAATTCTTCGAATGATTCGTTTGGTCATTATACGACTAAAGAATGAGGAAAAAAAAGAACAGATTTTTCCGAAGCGCGTGTACCAACATTTATCAACTTCTCCGTTAGTTTAACAAATGGATACCCATCCCAAAAAGACTGGAAAATAATAAATAAAAACGATGTGTTTGAAACTAGACAAATTACATTCCTTTCGTTATTGAACCGGAAGAAATGTTTTAAGTCCAAGGAAGATTGGATAAAAAAATAACGGCGAAGAGAGGAATCGTTTGGCGCTGTATTGATTTTCTTTACTTTTATTTCCTAGCCGTGGCAACAGAAATTAATTAAAAGTAAATAAAATGGAATACTTCGGGCTAGATATACATAAAAGTTTATCTCGCAGCAGCTGTTTTTAGAAGGTAGAACGTAAATTTTAAATAGGGATTTGTGTTGTAGTAGAAATCGAAAGATAGAGATATCAATCATTATATTTTTATTGAGGGAATAATAAAATCATTTTGATTCGAGTAATAAAGTTCTTTGATTTGTTTCTTTTTGAACTTCGATCGTAAAATTTTGTCTCAGAAGTATTTAAACAGGGAAGAGACTGGCAGTAACGAAAATATTCCTTTCTAAAGGCAATCAGCAAATAAAGGTACTGAAAAATTTTACGATTCTCATTATTGCAAAAATATTAAAAATCCTTCCGAATTTTACAGCCTGTTTAATAACAGAACACAAATTAAGTTATCTTCATTGTTTTATTCTTCGGGTGGTTCGATTTAAATGAAACAGGTTCAAAAAATATTTTTCGGATGAATTTATTCTGTTTTCATACCACAAATTTGGCTGGAAGAATAATCAAATATTGGTTATGTAGCATTTAATATAAAGAGAGGTCTTCTTAAATGTATTAATTTTTAAATTGTTGGTAAAAATGATCGATATTTGTATTAACTACGTACAATTGCATGAGTAGATTTTAATTAAAACTATGTCTTTAGTTTTTGATCTTTCGTTAAAAAATAGGAGAAATTCACTTTTCTGAAATTTTTAAAATCTCCTTGAAATCTTGAAATTTCATGATTTAACGCAATTTTTGATTCACTCATAAATGATTAACATTTTAAAATAATTTAAAAATAAGTTATTTAGATTCAGATAAGAGATTTAAAACTTTTAGTATAATAACATGTTTAGACTTTAAGTCTTATACATATTTAGTAAATTAAATTTTTAAAATACATATTTTCCTTTTGATATACTTAACGAAATTATGAAATATATACACATATATCTTTTCTATACTTCTCTTTTTTTCTATGAATAATTATTTTTGCAATTCTCAGTTTTTACCCATTATATCTTGCAATCCTGGACTAAAATTAAACAATAACTATTTAAAATTGCATATTTTTAAAAGAATAGATTTCCATTAGTGTTAACGGAAAAATATACGAAAGAGAGCAACTTATGTCGAAAAAGGACATACTTTTAAATATTTTCAAATATATATATTCTTTGAAGTATAGTTACTAAAATAAAATTGAAACAACGGGAGATATAAACTTGGAGTCCTTCCTACATCTAATTTGGACTTTTGTAATTATGTTGTTGCAATAAAATTTTTGAAATTATTATTTTTTTACTAAAACCACTTTGTGACACGAATATTTCACAGACACTGTTTTTCTTCTGAGCTTTAAAGATGTCTGAAGTAATAATGTAATATTCTAGAAGTAATACTATTGAGAAATTTAAAATTGTTTTATTAGTATCTTTTGGATAATGGTTTTAAAATACTTATTTAAAAGTTATTTATTAAAATTATTTTACTTATTAAAATACTTGTTTGGGGATTAATAATTTTTTTTGAAAAGTGAAATGACTTCCATTAGAAATTCTTTTGGGAACAGTTAAATATAATGATGTTTTAGTTGCCCCATATTGCATAATACTTTCATTGTATTTAAATACAAAAAAATTAAAAAAATATATTTTCATTAGTAAAATGACTTTATGCTGGAATTTGAATAAATAAATGTTTGTGTAACATTCTTAAATACTTATTTTAAATACTAATTACCTTAAAATTTAAAAAATAAATATTTTTATGAAAGCATTTAGATGTTTTGACATTGAAACCTATAGAAACAAATTAGTTTTTTTTTCTGTACTTTACTGCTATCGAATTTGTTTAAAATGCCTGAGAATTTTGAAATATATAATTTAGGGAGCTTTATAATCAGAATTAAGTGATTAGTTTATTTGTTTTAGGCAAAAAAGATTCCTTAAAAGCTTTTAAAAGGATTTATTACGAAAAAACATTTTAAGCTTTGAACAATGAACAATGCAAATATTTATTCATTATTTGCCAAAATATTTAAGTAAATATAGTCATTGCAATTCTTGAATTAATTATCAGAAGCAGTATATTGTTTTGATATTATATACTTATATATAATTATTTTTGTATATCTTACCTTAGCTTCAATAATGTATTTATGTGACTGGCCTTTTTCTTTTCGAATTTAATTTTTTGAAACTCATATGGTAAAAAAGTAAAAAATAAAAAAAAACACTGACATCCCATTTTGCTTGTCACATTTTGTCATGGTACCTTCTCACTTTATTGAAATCACTTTTTTATTATGTCGTACATTCAAAAATCGACAACATAACTGGAAGTTGCTTTTAGAGAAATGCCCTGAAGTAGAATAGTTTTAGTGTATGAAATATATGCACGGAGTAAAATCTAGCTAATTATTTCTGCCGTTGATTTTTTCAGAATTCCACGCTCTGTTGTTACTTTAACTTTTATATAATTAGAATTTTAATTTAATTAAAAACTACATTTTATCTTAATTTAATTCTGCACACATAGTTATTTCTTAACTGTATATATAAACAATATGTAACTTAAAACATTTTTATGCAGTTGCTACTTTAGCTTAATTTTAAACACTCATTACTTAATTCGCACACAAAAATTATTCATTAACTTTAATATATTCACTTAGTGAATACGAAATTAACACTTGAATATATACTTTTAAAAATTAAATCTATGTATATTGTGTTGGGGTACGTAAATTCTACGAAATTGACTGTTTAACGTAAAATTATATACAATTATTATGGTAAGAGCTATATAGAATGAATTGTATGTGCACACAATTAACACATTTCTTACCTTAATATTAAACACAGTTGGTTACTTTGACACTTAATTTTATATAATTAAAATAATTTAATTCTAAAAAGTTGATATATATAAAACGGAACTAAAGAAAATATATATTTGTATATACAACTATTACGCATATTTATTTAAATTTGCTTTACATTTTTAAAAAATTATTTCTTCCACAAAATACATCTATTAATAAATTTAAAAAAATTAAGTTTTTATAAAAATATTTGCAGATTTACCGATTTAAATTTGTGACCGTGATAGCCTAGTATTAGGGTCTCGAGCTCATGGCCACCATGTCACGAGTTCGAACCCAACTGCCACTGAAGGCTCACCGTGTACAGAGGGGCTGATGCACGTTAAATTTCAATCGTAGCCCAAAGTCCTCTCGTTGGCGTGGGGTGGTAGTTTGGAGCAGGATAAGTGATCTGCTCAGATGTCGATTGCGTCACTTGATCATTGTTTAAAACTCTGAGGTCAATTGCCAATAGACGTTAATAAATACTGCCTCGCCCAATATAAATTACCTCCTGTTCAGCGTCTCTCAAATTGTGATGCCCGCCCCTTTAGGGGTGCGGGACGAGGGGGGGGGGAGGAAGCATATTAAAAAATCGACAATAAAAGGTTATTTTAAAAAATTATTAATTTACTGAATTATTATAATTTGATCTTTTATTAATACACGGAAAGTAAACAAACAATATGCATTCTGGCATGATAAAAAATGAAATACACATTTACACTGATATAATAAATAATAAATGTATCAGTACTGCACAATGCATTTTCTAATTAATTTTAACAATACTAAGTAAAGAAAAAGTTTAATAATTACCAGTTACTCCATGGGGGATGGTCATATATAGAATTATATATGACAAACTCATAAACACTTATCTTGATAATTTTGTACCCTTGCCGATTAAAAGTTACGCGTTTTGCTCCCCAATACCACCATTTTCCACGTAGGCACGCGTATATTGCGGAGCCGAGAGGAAGAAAAGGTGTAAATAAGAGCAAACCCTCTTATATAAGTAAATCCTTCGCAAACACTTTCAAAGTCTTTTTAATGCATTCCAAAGCCTTCGGAATAATTTTATGGATAGAACTACAGAGAAAAGATCGTACTTCAGAAAGACGAAATATACGTCCGAGGCAATTAACACTTTGACTGAGTGAGACTTTTATATATGCCAGTGGCACTTGAGAAGATAAAGTCTTATTGTAGCTTTAGCGTCAAAGTATAGTATTATTGAATTCAATGCATTGTTATTGTATGGAGGGGGGGCGATGAAAATTATGATTGAATATTGGGTCACAAATACTGAAAGTTTGAGAAGCATTGCTTCTGTTGCTTCTTTTTCCCCTTGTGTGAGAGAGGTTTATAAAATCTACATCAGATTATATGACTGATGTATTAAAGAATTTTAACATCACCAAATAACTTCAGCGACTAAGTCCCTTAGATATCAGTGTCTCGATCAACAATGCTTTTTATAATAGATTTTTCTTCAAACTCAATAAAATTCTCAACAGTAACAGTATGGTCTAATTATTCACCTTATTTCCAATTTCTTTATTAAAAGGGACAAATTATTCTATACTTAGTACTGAATGTAATAAAAATATTATATAACACTCGAATATATTTTTCTTATATATTGACAATTCTTTTACATTTTTTTTAACATCATGTAGCATTTTCACTAAATTAAGAAAAGTATTTCAGTTCATATTTGAAGGCAAAATGTAAATCTTAAGAAAATCTCGTTCCTCAAAAACGAAGATGTTTAATCGTAAAACTATTATATTTTTCTCCAACTGTAACACGGTTTTTCTTACCTTTATATTTCATAAATGCTTGATTACATTTGAATTTACGATAAAATTGGCGAAATCTGTCGGTTTGATTCAAGAAGTGTCCATGAAAGATGAGAACAGTAGATTGAAATTATTTCTTTCGACACATTGGTAGGGAAGCAATGGATTTCAATGTTACTTTATTCTTTTTTAATGGAGGTCCTGAAATAATAATAATAAAAGAAACCCGATAAGCACCAAATATAATTAATTAACTTTCGTAGCGTGACTAAATGAATCCCTTCTAATTTAAAAGGAAGAAGATTTAGAATTTACTTCTTAGTTGTTTTGTAATTCTTTCATTATACCTACAAGTTCTTTTCCTAAGTTTTGTTATTTTGTTACTTATGAAGCTAGATTTAAAATCTCAATTTTTACCACATGTTAAAGGTTTTTTTTTTTCAGAAACAAGGGGAACCCCTCCTTTAAGGAAAAATTCCTCCCTTAGTTACTTTAAACTTGTACACTATTATTAGGAAGTGAAAACTGAATACCTTAAAATTGAGAAAAAAAGAAGAACACATTAAAAATTAAAAATACATTAGAATGTCATTTTAATCTTTAATACAGCTAGAGTCTCATTATCTCTAATTATACTGAAGTGGTTTTCTTGTTTATCTTTGCCATAGGTCCCCAAAGGGCTTCCCATGGACCCCTAGAGGTTCTTAGGATTGTTGAGGGGATTCAATGCCAAATTAAAAATAATTTGGTAGTACAGTAAGACCCCGCTTAACCCGGGGTATACGTTCCATCAAAGTAGAGCGTTATATGAAACAGCGTTAAACGAGGTTATATCATCATGTAAATAATGGGGTTAGGGGAAGATGGGTAGAAAAATGGCCAGGTACTTTACCTTTAAATTCATTAATTATGTGTTTTATAACAATAAAACAAAAATGTATTTCTTACAAATATAGAAACATAATAAATGAATATACATATAAAAATAAATAAAATTCTAAGTTAGTAAGTTTACATTTCAGATCATACAGTATCTTCTATATTTCCAATTTTCTGCCTTTTTATCAAGAAGGCATCTAATGTAATTTGCGTTTTCCTTTTGCGCTCTGTAAGAAGTTGTTGGTAAGTGGATAAGGCATCCATAACGCCCAGCCCCGTCTTGCCTTTGAACTCCTGTTAAAATTTGCTCCTGCTTTTTCTTGCTGCTTTATTTCAGTGTTTTTTATTATCACCCATGATAAAAATTAAAAATCATAATATTTGTCACTACAGCAATCATTATATCATATAAATTTATACTTACAATAACGTTAAGAAATGTTTGAAACGATAAAAATACGTTCGTATAACACTGCTGGAAAGAAGAAACACAGATAAACTGTTTCGGAAATCGGGAAGCCTAACGCTGTGTGTAGTTTCGGGGATTCAAATAACAGAGCGTTAAACCGAAACAGCGTTAAGCGGGGTCTTACTGTACGTGGACAAAAATAAAGTAATTAAGATAAAGTAAAATATCTGCATCCCATTATTATGAAAGTTAACAAAATATTAGTAATAATTTTTACGTATTAAAAATTTAAGAGTAAAAGCTAAAAAATTGGGAGTTAAGAATTATAGATGGAGTAAAAAGATTAAAGATTATAGATTCGCTCTCGGGTTGCTTTATAGTGCGATGTTAAAAAACACTCTTCACTAAGCAACCAAGGGCAATTCCTATTACTCCGCTCAGTGGAAAAATATTTTGATTTTCAAGAATAAAAACGATTTTTAGTACTTACGTACAACCAAACCGTTTGTCACAACTTATTGGCGACATTATATGAAATGAAGCACATGGATGCCATTTCAAGCGAGTACGATGCAAAGGAAATCGGGTTTGCCAACTTGGTGAGTTATTAATAGAGTTGGCGATTGTTGCGATAATACGTAAGTACCCCCTTTTTCGTCTGTGGAAATAATATAAGAATAATTATGTTAGTTTTAAAAATAGCCTGATTTTCTTTTTTAGTGAAATAATTTAATTAATGATGGCATTTTATCAAATGTACATTAATCGATGAAAATAGTTGATTCTCGAAACTCTGCCCTTATACATTTAAATAGAAATAATTTCAAATGAATTATACTTTCAAAAAATATTAAAACAGTCATAAAAATACAAAGAACGTAGTTATGTAATGGAAATAAAGACTTAACTGGGTAATCTCATTTGTAAATGAGGAAAACGATGAAGAACGGAAGGAAGTGAGATTATAGATATATTTTTTTTAAAACTTTTATTTAGATTCCGAATGGAAGTTAAAACATAAAACAGAAAATAAATGAGTTTTTCAAATCTCTTGTAATTTATGGATGTTAAAGTACTATCTATATATAATAAGAAATTTTTTAATGCAACTAAATTTGTTCTGATATTTTTTTTTCTGTATTAAGCTTATTCTGTTTTAATAATTTAAACATTCAATATATTCTCAGAAATCTCAGATAGTTATTTTTAGAAAATCAAATATTATAAAGTTGCTTTTGAGCGAGATAAAGTATGTAATATTTTTTTCGAAATATTAAGAAATATTTTTACCACATTACAGTATTTAAAATAAAATATACTTGTTTTACAATAAATTTGGAATTAGTTTTTTTACTAAATTAAATCACAAAAGAAATGACAGAAAAAAAAATTGGTAACATTTTGTGAAATTAAATGCATTTGAACTCTTTCGTATGCGCTATAAATCAAAACGCCATAAATTCCAAAATTCTTGAGTTTTAATTCATCGTGTGTTGCATAGAAACTGCCATATTATTCTTTTATATTAAACGAAAATATCAAATTTCATTTGATGAATAATAATAAAGAAGATTGAATATTTTTTCCCCTTTAATAGCAACAAATAGAGAAAAATTTATTAATTGTAAGAATTTTTATCTCTCTAGTTAAGTTTATATTTTTTGTAAAAGTTAAGAATATAAATATATGTGTGTGTTACATACAAATTTATTCTGTAATATATTTTGGTACTTAGGTATTATCGCCACAATCGCCAACGTTCAAGATAACTCGCCAAATTGGCAACTCCTATTTCGCATGTGTCGTATGCGCTGAATTGGTAATCATAAGCTTCGTTTAAAAAATGTAGCCAATAGGTTGCAATAATACGTAATTACCAATATTTCTTTAGTCCAGCGTCCGTGTGTTTCAGTTCTAAATAAAGATATGAAATTTTATAACGGCAATTTTTATTCACAAACAAACCACAAAGCCGCCCTTCCGGTATAGTGGTTAGTGACGCTGACTGCGGTGCCGTAAGGACTGGGTTCGAATGCCGGGGAAGGCATGGATGTCTGTATTATAATCTTTCTTGACTTTAAATTCCTTCATAATGTGTGCTTCACGCTTTCTTCTGCAATCCCTCGTGCGATACTTTGTGACGCAAGGGGTTTTCTAAATGTTATCAATAAGAATATAATAGAAACAAGTAATATAAAAAAAAAGTTTTTTAAGTCAATTCCTACTTAGACCAATAAAGAAAATTTTTATTTTAGCTACTTTTTATTAAATAGATACAATTAAAATATAAATATGTATATACATAGGATCGAATCACAACATTAAGTGGTAAATAACTTTTATTAATTATCATTAAAGTATCGTATTGTTTAAAACGTGAGAAAAAAAAATCTTTTAAAGTTTTGACCCAAGTCGCCAAAAATGAAACCAACGTGGCTGTATCTGTATTTCTTTAAATAATTAGTTTCAGTCAATTAATTTTAATTAATTATAATTAAATTATCGTATTTTTACCCAAAACAATAGTGTATAGAAAACTGCAGCTCTAAAATGAGCGCTTTAAAATGTGAGAAAAAATACCTTTTCAGGTTTTGACACAAGTCGCCAAAAACGATGCCAAGTGGCTGTATTTTTAATTCTTTGAATAATTAGTTTTAATCAATTAATTTTCATTAATTATAATTAAATTACTGTATTGTCATCCGAAACAATTATGTATAAAAAATTTCAGCTCAATCGAGTGCTTTAAAATGTATTTTATTAACGATTCAAAATTCCACTAAGATAAATAAATAAATATATAGAGAGTGTGAGCTAATAGTAGGAATTGAAAAAAACAACAACATATACAACAGCTTCAAGTATATGCAAGCATAAAATCAGACGATAATGTTAAAGAGCTTTTGATTGAATAAACATGAATCGATACAAAAATATTGCCACAGTACCAAACTAAATAATAAATGAAATTTTTCTTAACTGTTTGAATCTGTGGCACGAATTGCCACAGATTAAACATACACAAATTGTTTTAATTTAAAAAAAAATGCTTCATTTTTATGGAATTCGAATTTTTTTGATAAGCCTAATTAAACAAAATGTTTTTTGCTCTGTAATTTTAACTGGATTAGTTCCGTAAAACTGTAAATTTTCTTTTTAAAAATTAATTTTTATTAGAATTTTCTTATTACCATTATTTAGTTATATATTTCTTACTTTAATAATAAATCTAAATTTTTATGTCATAATTCAAAAAACTTACTTTAAACTTTAGATAATTTTAATAAATTTTAGCCTCAAAAAATGAAAATTTTTCGAAAACAATGAATAAAAAATTATTTTACTCAAAATGATACGGAACAAAAAATCGTTGCTTTTAAAAAAAAAGAATTACTTATTTTATCACTTTTATAATAAGAAACTTTAAAATAAGAAACTTTTATTTAAAAATTATGAATTTTTTATTCATGACTGCAATGAATGAAAATAATATTTATGCAAACAGTTATTAATTATCTGGCAACGAATTTTTATTATTAAAAATATTCAATCAATACGTAGAGAATTGTTTTTCTCTTTAAGCTTACAACTTCTATCACATATTAACTTAAAATTTAAGCATCTTGTATAATTGAAGAAATTTTGGATTTTGTTTCGACCATATTTTATAGAACTACTTTTAGCATTATATTTACATTTCACTTCTCTTAACATTTATGGACTTGAAATAATTACAATTCCTAATTTTTAAATTTAAAATGTGTAAAAAACAATCAATACCGAGCTTTTCCAAGTATTACACAAATTTTACTTATCATGTTCAAATCGATTAAAATTTACATACGAGTTTAACAGACGTAAAATTCTTGATTTCATCAAATACATCTTTTTTGTTTGATAAAATTAATTATTTCCCGAGTGAAGTTATAAAATGTAACTAGAATTAACAAGAATATTTTGTAAATTTATTTAAAGAACTTAATAAGCTTACACATAAATTATTAAGGCGTTAAATTGGTTATAATCTAGTTTACAAGTATGTAATGAACTATTTTATGTAGAATTATTTGCTGAAATTATGTACTTTAAGTTTAGCATCGAAATCTTGGAACATAAGAGAATATATAGGAGTAAGTTGAAAATATTCTTTTATAATTAAGTTAAATCCTTTACTTTAGTTACTTTATCAATGTTATGAAATTTCCTTAGTACTTTATTAAATTAGCGACTTCACCCTAATATTAAATTAATGATTACATCATAGCACAACCTAACATAAAGCTTAGGATGGAATATTTGCTCAAATAGAAGTAAATTTTTTTTTCAATTCTTGTTAAATAATTAAGTGTAGTAATTATTCAATGTTTGAATTAGGTACAGCTTTAGATGTTTGTATAATATTTTTGCACCGTAATTGGGCATAAATGTTACAAATCTTATAATCTTTTTATAAAATATATTTTATTAAGCTAAGAAATTCCATGATTTTAGTAATTTATAATTTAATTTCAGTTTTCTTTTCTTTTTTTTTATCAAAATGAATTTCATCTATTTGCAATTAGTTATATTTATAGTATCATGAATTGTAACTGCTAAAATTAATATAAAAAAAACGTATATGTCATTATCTACCTCTACCTCTACAAAAATTATTAGTTCATTATTTTGATATATATGTAAGGCTGGCCTGGAAAAGGCTTCTTGAGAAAGCCAAGGCCCACCCTGGACTG
>BMAV01027625.1:251600-292181 GCA_019973955.1 Trichonephila inaurata madagascariensis
CAATTCTAAACTCCCCTCTACCATTTTAGCCCGAGACATTTTTCTATCGATTTTCACTCAGTCATCTTTTCCAAATGAATTTCTGAGTGAAAAGAGGATCGGAAACAACAACAACAACAGCAATCTCTTCATTCCATGGCCTCCGGAAAAACTCGAAAGTTCTTCCGCCAGATCCCCTCCAAATCCATCAGCAAAAAACGTTCCACATCATTTGTCGAATGCCCATTTCTGCAAAATTCGAATTTTTGAAATTTTTAGTACACTATTGTCGAAAACAGGAAGAGATCATGACATAACACACGGGTATCAACTTTCCCTCTTCAATAAATTCCCTCTTTCTTACATCATGAAGATATTCCCTTTCCCCCCTCATCCTTCTCCAAGAAAAATCAAAAACATAAACATGGAAAGTAAACAAAATGTCTTCCTCTTTTCAGAAGAAATTTGAAAAAGCTTAAAGGCCCGTCTTTTCACCAGAGGATTGATTTCGCTGACGACGTTGACCCTTAGGGAAAAGAATATGAAACCATGTAAAGGCCTGCTTGATCTAAGTTGATCCGCTCCTAGCTCTAACTTTCTCTCAATATTTTTTTCCCTTCTCAGAATCTTTTGTTTTTTTTAAAGGTTTTCTTCAGACTTCTTGTCGAATGTCTATATATTTATGGGATTTTAAGAGTGAAGTGCCCGGAGTGATAAACCTCCTGGCTAGTTTTGTGCTGGAAGATAATTTTTATTTGCTGATTGTGTTTTTCTTTGAGAAAGATATCTTTCGTTTCCGGATTATCGCAAATGTAGTGACTTAGGTTATCAAGTTTGATTTCGATTTTATATATATCACATCATCGATATCGTTTCTGAATCTTTTCGGGGATTTAGATATCAACTCCTGTAGCAAATCAATATGATTGAGCCTGCACCTTCTTTTGTAGTATTGTTTATTTTTATTCTGTTTGATTTGTTTTAATTAAAAACACACTAAAAAGTTACGTACAGTGAAAATAGTTTAACACGAAACTGCAGAGACTGAAATATTTTTTCGTGTTAAAGGATATTGCAAAAATACAACAACCCATGTTCAACAAAATTATGTTTATTATAGTACATTTTATTTACATAGACATGTATATATGCATGGATTTAAAATTCAATGAAATACAAACATTCACAAGAACTTAATAAAAAATTTAATAAAAAAAATTCAAGTTTTTTGGAAAACAAAATATTTATTGAGTTTTTGAAAAATAATCTTATATTTTTCTTTGCACTTTTTAAGCATCGAATTTTCAACAAATTGTTCGATGTCATCCATTTTGTGATTCATTTCATCATTAGAACGTGAGTCTAAATAATTGCGGATGCATTTCATGATGCTCCTCATTTCGGATGACGTGTGAACAACATTATTCATTTCATTTTCGCCAACGAAATCTGCACCAATGATATTTTTTGAGTTTTGAACAAACTCTCAAATGTCTCTGTCTGTCATAATTGGAGCTGTACACACATTATCATCATCTACTGCAACGAATTCTTCCGATGATAAAGTAGGACAGTCTAATAATACAGAAATTTTATCAAACATTTCATTAAGTATTGGCTCAATCTTAATATTTTCTCCTCCATCTTTTCGTTTTGAGCGAAAAAAATGCATGAAAATACATAGTAGTTGGTCCGGTCCGTTGTATTACTTCGTGCTAACCGATATTTCGTCTTAAGAATCTTCGCGTTTAACGTATTTCGCTGTATGTATTTCATTTTAAACCTTTTTACGACTAGGGGAACATTTCCCCTTTATTTTAAAATTAGTGATTGTCGTATCTAATTATATCTGCCGTATCGGATTTTTTTTTCAGTTTCTAATATTAGTTCTTTTTCTCCATATATATACAGTAAGACCCCGCTTAACGCTGTTTCGTTTAGCGCTGTTTCGGTTTAACGCTCTTTTATTTGAATTGTGGGATTCCCCGAAATAGCACGCAGCTTCCCGATATCCGAAGCAGTTTATCTGTGTTTCTTCTTTCCAGCGGTATTATACGAAAGTATTTTTATCGTTTCAAACATTTGTTGAAGTTATTGTAAGTTTAAATTAATATAATATAACGATTGCTATAGTGACAAATGTTATGATTTTTAGTTTTTATCATGGGTGATAATAAAAAACAAGAAAATAAAGCATAAAAAAGCATTTTACTAGTAACTAACAATGCAAGTGATTAGAAGATTAGATACTGGTGAACGTCAATCTCATATTGGTGCTGCATTGAATTTGGCAACTTCAACAATAAGGATCATTCTTAAGAATAAAGAAAAAAAGCTGTCATCGGTACCTGCAACTACGACAAGCTCTGCAACTAGAGTTACCCGTTCTAGAAATAATACAATAGAAGAAATGGAAAAACGACTTTCTATATGGATTGACGACGAAATTGAACGCAAAATGCCATTAAGCCAATCTACCTTCTTGATAAAATGGCAGAAAATTGGAAATACAGAAGAGGCTGAATGATCTGAAATGTAAATATACTGACTTAGAATTTTATTTATTTTTATATGCATATTCGTTTATTATGTTTCTATATTTGTAAGAAATAAATTTTTGTTTTATTGTTATAAAACACATAATAAATTTAATGGTAAAATACCTGACCAATTTTTCTACCCAGGTTAAAAGATAACCTCGTTTAACGCTGTTTCATATTACGCTCTACTTTGATGGAACGTATACTCCGCATTAAGCGGGGTCTTACTGTATATTTATATATATATATATGTTAAAATTTTCAATCGTTAATATTATAATACTTTCTATTCATCCATTCAAGTTCAAATACATTTTTTAAAACTTGCAGTGGATGACACTTGGTGTTAATAGTTTTTCAAATATTTTAATTCATTAATTAAAATAAAAATTAAATAAATAATGACAAACAATAATAATAGTCCAACACCATATATAAAAAGGAAACTCGGTCGTTGTGTCCCTGTAGCGCAGTGGACAGCACGTTGGATTTCTAATTCGAAGGTCTTGGGTTCGAACCCCACCTGGGATGGCTATTATTTCTTAGAATGTGATTTCCTTTTTACTGTACTATTTTATTAGAATAATTAAATTCAATTAATGAATAAACAGTAACACACACACACACAAAAAATAGTCCAACACCCTATATTGGAAGGAAAATGGAAGATTGCAAGGAAAAATCGCTTTCTGTTTTGACCCTTAATGTTGTGATTCTGTCATATGCATATACATATTTATATTAATTGTAACTATTTAATAAAAATATAAACTAAAATAAAATTGTTCTTTGTTGACCTAAGTAGGAATTGATTTAAAACATTTTTTTATATTACTTGTTTATATATATAATGTCAAAATAGGTATACCGAACGCAATTACGTAAATAAGAACGTTTAGGAAGAAAAAAAGTTGACTTCAATGCTCAAATATTAGCGGGTTGTATTATTCTTCTCACTTATTTTAGTTTATTGTGCCGTGTAATAACATATTTCTGTGTTTTCCGACATGTTTTATGTGATTAGGTAAGTATAATTTTGTGTATATAAAATATATTTGACAGAATGCTTGATAAAATTGCGCATTGATTTTGCTTGAATTGACACATTGGAAAAAAAACAACAACACATTATTATAAATTTTTCTTATAATTATTTTAATATTACACTTGAACGAACTGAAATAAACATTCACTTACTAATATTTACTCTTAGAAACCTTACTGTTCTGGAAGAAAAAAGGTTATTAAAATTTTAATAGTTAATGATTTTAATTTCAATCGTAAGTAACAGTTCTCGTTACTATTTAACTTAGAATATAGTTAAAAATCACTAAGTTATACCGGGTTATCCAAAAAGCTCCATTAAACAGAGAACCAACAAATTTGAAACAAATAATTTTAATACTAATGGTGGAGAAAGTACTTTTAATATAACGCAGTGAAAAAAAACTGAATATACTTTTCTAATAAATGTTTAAAATATCCGTCTATTTCTTGGAGACAAAACTGATCACGTATATTGTAAGAAACGTGTTTCAAAATGCTACGGGTGACTTCTTGAATTCCTTGAGTAATGGCAGTTTCCAAATCATTTGTTATTCGGAGGTTATCTTCGTAATTTTTTTCCCTTAAATATTCACAAAGAACAAAGTCAGGGATGCTGAGGTAAGGTGAATGAAATGGTGAAAATTTTTTTTGAGAGGAGTCAATCCCCCTCTTATTAAAAAATTCTTGAAGTATGTCCAGTTTCCTGACTGGCATGTTGCATCGTCTTGTTGGAACCGAGCATCTCGGCCATTCATTCTTAATAATGCAACACATTCTTAGGAAAGCTCTGTATACAATGACATCAATAGTTTACCAAAAACAACTGGGGCCCATCAACTCATTTAATAGAGATACAGCACATTATCACCAGTTTTTTGAGCATGTAAAGGTTTTGCATTAATGAATGGCGATTTCTAGTCGGCCATTCTTAAGAGGCATTTGTATGCGACCGAAGATACTGGAATGGAAACGTATCTCATCGGAGAAAACTTTTCCGACCAAAATGTTGGCGAATAAATCTCTGGAAACAACGCCAATAAAAAGTCTCCTCTTATGTATGGTGGCTTAAGGTCTTGTAGTATTTTTATACGGGGTAAGCATGACAATGCTATAAAATTATGGTTTCGAACGTAGTCGTATACCTTAATAATGCATTATGAGTATAGATATTTATCACCAAACATTAATATAGCATTATGGAATCCAGAAATACTGTCTCTAAAAAGTTTTGTAATTTGTTCACTGTATTACAACAGTTTTATAAATTATTTATAAGAAGTAATAATAATAAAATAAAATGGTAATTATGGCTCATAATAAAACACAGAACAACAAAAACAATGTAAAATAAACTTTCCAAAAAAAATAAAATAAAAAAAATTGTACATTTTTTTTTAAATGTACAACACAAAAGTTGTATTTTTCATTTGCTCAACAATATCTTTTTTTTAGCTTTTCTCTTTTCATGTTAATCAGTTTAATTGCCAATATTTTATTCAAAATTTTCGTTTATAAAAATCCATTTTTATCCCTTTACACTCTCCAACCCCCCTTTTTTTTAAACCATCACCATCTCTCATCCATCCTCATCTCACACTTTTTCTCTCAAGAACTGTCAAATCCACTGTTTCCAATCCCGCTTCACACCCAGTAAAAATCCCTACACTTTCCCCACAAACCAATCCTGATGGCTGTTACACATAAAATCCCTTCGATCCCCTAAAATCTTAATGCAATTAGATCCACCGTGTTTTCCCCTCCTCAAAAAGTTTTTTTTCCCTACATCCAACTGAGATATCTTAAGCAAATCCTTAGATGGATTATAATTGAGACCACAGTTCCTTGCTCATCGATTCTGCGTTTTACAATGGCGCCCTAAAGATGATGTTTTAAGCAATAAAGGATTCGTTCCAGGCGATTTATGCCAGTTAATGCGGTTAAAAGGAGGCCCGGTTTATGTGATTATTTTCGCCGCCCCTTGTTTCTTGGGGCGCTTTTCGCAATTCCATTATTTCGTGATTTCATTATTTTTACGAGATGTGAAAAGCCATTTCAGTTTTACGCTTGATGAATCCCGCGTTTGTGTTGCGTTATCTTCTTCGAATTTGGTTGTCTGCGTCGAATGTGCGTGTGTTCTGTTGCTGTTGTTTGCTGCTTCTCCGAGAGGGTCGTAAAACTGGTGAGTGCAGATTTTTACCCCCTTGAAGAAAAGAGTAAATGGTGGCCTAAATAATGATTTTTAGAGTACTTATCATCGTTGTTATTTGCTTAAGATGGTGTTTATCTAGTTCTTAATGGGGGGAGACTCGTAAGCAAATACAGAAAAGTGCCTTAATTGCAAATTTAAATGTATAACTTAATATGTACTAGCGAATTATAAAAAGTTAAATCTATTTTAAATTGTAATAAAGTTAATGTTAGTTAAGGTATCCGACTACGTTCGAAACAGTGATTTTAAAAAAAGCACATAAATGGATAATTTCCATGATATTTAGTGTCATTTAGATTAAAATACATGTATAAAATTGTTTTTAGGACATTTTGATAAAAAAAATTTATTTAAATACAATATTTCGGCAAAAAATTAACTTAGAATAACCTTTTTTCAAAATGTTCTTTAGTGAAAAATGCTTCTATTATAATAATATTTTGTCTGTATATAGCTCAGACCTCTGTACAGAGGCTCAACTATAATTTTTGAAAAATTCACCTTATTTTTAGAGTTACAACTCATTGAAATAATTATCGGTGTTTTTTTCTAAACATTTCTCCCCTCTGTTGTCTTAAAACATGGATAAACCCGCTTCTAAGTTATATATTTCAAAAATTGTAATTGAGCCTCTGTACAGAGGTCTGAGTTATATACAGGCAAAATATTATTATAATAGAAGCATTTTTCACAAAAGGAGACTATTTTGAAAATGGGTCATTCTATTATTCTTTGTCAAAATATAGTACTTAAATAATTTTTTATTGTTATACTATTCTTAAAACAATTTTATATACATTTTCTAATCTAAGTGACGCTTAATATCATAAATATTATCCATTTATATGCTTTTGCAAAATCACGGTTCCGAACGTTGTCGGATACCTTAAGGTGACTGTGTTTGGAGTCGTAATTTTGAAAAGTACATAAATTGATAATTTTGTTAATATTTAGGGCCAATTGAATTCGAATATAAATATAAAATTGTTTTTTATGCATGTTATAATAAAAAAAAAATTAAAATAAATTTTTGGCAAAAAGAAATGAAAAAAAATTACATATTTCCAAAACATTCCCCTTTGATTAAAAATGCTTCAATCATAAAAAATATTTTGCGTATATATATATAGCTAGAACTTCTATACTGGGGTTAAACTAAAAGTTTTGAAATATGTAATTTATATATGGATTTATTCATATCTTATTACTTTAGAATAGAGAAATTTTAACAAAAAGTGGTTGAGAATCACTGTTATAATATAACCGATAGATATAAAAAATTATTCATTTATACGCTTTTTTCAAACTAGAGCTTCCGAAAATAGTCAGGCATCTAAATATATTGTTAAAAGTTAATAATTTCTGACCATTTGCATAAAAGAAATTTCACTGTCTGATCTCTTGGCACGCACGCACAAATTTTGAGTTTTTTTTTAATAGCATTTAATAAAGAAGTATACCATTAATAAAATACAATATTTAAATTCTGCTTAAAAATTTTAAATAATTTCATATTTAGCAGATTTTTTAGTTCAATTGTTTTCGTTTTAATATTTCTGTTATGTTGATCGAGGTTCGGATAGAGGAGGATTTTATGATATCAGTCTCAAAGAGCAACAGAGTTCTTCAGGAGCAATGAAAATTTATTATAGAAAACAATCCTTGAAATACAGGATACACAGCAAAATTCGCAGAATAAATCCCAGAAGGTCTTCACACATTCTACAGAGCTCACACACAATTGTCAGTGTGTAAACCACAAGTATGTTGAAGATAATCCACAATCACTCTCATTCGTTTTATACAGCAGCCGAAGTAATAACTAATCGCTAGTCGACTCGTCACCGGCAAAACAAAAGTAATTCCGTTTTGGCGAGTGACTCCCTATTTATATTCCGCATGGAGTTTTCTCAAAAAATCCGCTTACGTCATAGATTGTGATATAAGTAGCTTCCTTCGGTAATTTCCAGAAGCGTCTAAATGGTCTCCAACTGATAAAAATAGTCACCATAAATGATGCCCACTTGGCTCTATTGCCAACATTTCGCCCAGTTATCATTGAATTGCCATTATAATGTAAGGAACGGCATTGTTTGCGAATATTACAGTTTTAGCATAAAATAAATGCTACAGAAAGCATTATTAACGTATTACACATCCAGATATGATATATTTACACTATTTTAAGCATTCATTACACAAAATTCGTAACTTTACTTTTAGTCTCCCCCAATGTTGAGTCACGGGTTTGAGCTCTAGTTCCTCTAAAGATTCGCCACTGATTCACGTTAAATTTGTCGAGGATTGAATTTTATTCCAGTTAGTATGACGTGGAAGCTAGAAGAGGGTCCAGCTCAGTTGTCGTCCACGTCACTTGACTATGGTACAAAATTATAAAGACTATCGCCAGTAACTCTAGTGTTACCTCAGAATGCGAAGCAAATTAAAGAAACCCCTCAACAATAAACTCTTGCAAATATGTCTTAGAACTAAAATTCAAAATTTGAATAGAACATTGAATGAACGATTATCCAATTTCTACTATTAGATTACTCTCTCTCTCTATATATATATATATATTTATATTTCTATCTTGTTCAAATTTTTTTTCAATCGTTAACAAAATACTTTTTATTCATCCACTGAAGTTCAAATACATTTTTTTAAATTTGTAGTGAATGACACTTGATGTTAATACAGTTTTTTCAAATATTAATTCATTAATGAAATTTTATTTTTTAATTTTAAATTTATTTTGCGTTATTTCTGACGAAGTTAGATTTAGCACAAATAGATGGTGCTAGTAAATTTTTATAAGGAATTTTTTCCTAGTCTTTAATGTATTTTTTTAAAACGTGCAGTGGATGACACTTGTTGTTCATGCAGTAATTTTAAATATTAATTCATTAATTAAATTTAATTAATTAAAACAAAGTTTTTCTTTGTTGAACTAAGTAGGAATTGACTTAATTTTTCTTTTTACATTACTTGTCTTTCTTCTATGTCTCAGTAATTTTATCAGTTTAGTACAATTATTTTTTCTCGAAATTATATTTTTCGAAGACAATCTTGAAATAAATTCAATACTTTTTCGTATATTTTATTATTTAAAAAAATAATTCTTTTGAATAATAAGTATTTACTATGTTTAACATTTCATGTTTTTAGATTTTAAACTTTCTTAAAACTAATGAATTGATGTTTCTGCATAAAATAATCTGCCCTGAACTACAGATATATTAAGCAAAATATTGATATTGGGCTTTCTGTCTTGTGGGACCTTTTTTATCGGTGATATTTCGGAAATGTCGAGTCCCGGTGGCATCGGAAACTTGTCGTAGGTAACAATGAGGCTGCACCACATTCAAATGAATTGAGTCATAAAATGGAATGATGGGGAAATAACAGCTCCTGTTCCCTCCTCCTTCATTTGACCAAGGCTCAAAATTACAATGAGTCATGGGTGACACCGACATTGTTTTTGTTAATGTCGAAGGTATGAGTCCTGAGATCCAATATCCAATGCGTAGAGAAGGACTGATAATCTTAACTCTGTCGGGAGTTATAAATCCTCACGTTGTCGTGGTTTGGAAGTAAAGAAATAGAGGTGCTATAGCGCGATGTTAACAAACAAAATTACGACATTCCTCGCCAATATTTCTAGTAAAGTTTTTTTTCTGACTTTAATACAAATTTTTTCTTTGATTAGATATACAAAATAATTGCTAATAATTTATTCTTTTAAAAAAGAAAAAAATCTTTTTTTATTACTTTAATGTCTTTATTATTCACAAATACTTTTCATAAATATTATGTAATGCATATTAATAATGCAAAGATTACAAATATTTTTAGTCCTTTCCTTGCCGAATTTGTAATTCTAATTTTCCTAGCAACTTATTTTTATAATGAAGCCACTTCTCTCTTTTTTTTAATGAAAATTAAATTCACTAAATAACTCCGAACATCTTTACTTGCTAGAAAATTCGGCTTTGATATTGATTTAATAAATAAACCCCGAACTTTTTCCAATTGTTTTAAGTAATTTTTAATTAAATTCCTTATACCTTTTTTTTCACAGTTGGAAAAAAAAATATCCATAATTATCATCGTTGTCATCACGAAGTATTTTTACTTTTAACTTCGATTATAGCTTTGAATTTTTCTTTAAAAAAAAACTTCACCCCTCCTTATTCAATTCATTATTGAGGAGTATTTGTTTTGAATACACTCGAATAAAAAATTTTTCTTAATATAATTTCTTTTAGAAGGAGAGCTCTACCAACTCAAACTGTCATTTTACCAGCTGCCCCTTAGGAAATTAATTACTTATTGTTGACATAGAAAAAAACTATTGATCCGCTAATTTATTTTTTGCAGATAATTATATTTCCTCTTTCTCTATCTCATCTGCTTCAACACACTTGGAACAATTGATTTAACATAATTTAATTTCTAGTAACGGACTGGATCATTTCTTTGTAAATATCATGCCAGTTTTCTGTCATATTTGTACAGGGGATATGTATGCATATAGTGAAGTTAAGTAAATTCTGAAATCTTTTCTCGATGTAAAAAGGAAAAATTAAGAAAAAATCCCTGTTCTCTCCATGAAGAAAGGGAAAAAAGTTGACTTTCTTTGCTGTCTTGACTAGCTGTAAAAGTAAATACATTATAAACGATTCTACGTAATTTCCTTCGGATAGCACATGCTTTATATCTCGAACATTTACCATTTTTTAAGGAACAGAAATAAGAGTATTTTAGAATTCGTTACATATTTATTTAATTAATATAATAATTATTAATATTTTGTGTAAATAGTGGGGATTTCGTTTTGATTTACATAATCTAGAAGTGATAGATGCAATTGAAGTTAAAAAAACAAACAGTGATTTAATTACTCAACAGATTAAATGTAACGAGATTTTATCTATGTTCGTTTTATATATACAGTTTTGTTCATTTACAAACAAAAAAATTGCTTCCATTAAAGTGTAGGTAGGGTTCTGTTTGTAGCGCAAGAAATTCAAAGTGATTTTTAAGTTTTTTTCTTCTATTTTATAAAATTTTCAATTTCTACCTAATTGAAGAAAGTAGTGCATTTTTAGGATCTTCGTATGTGTGGGCTTTTCCTATTCATATAGGGATTTATTGTTGAGTTCCGTTCAAAAATTTTATTAAAAGGCAATGAGACTTAAACTGGAAATAGCTTTCAACTATCCTAAATACAGAAGGTCGTTCATACTATATGGAAGCGATTTTGATAGTTAATTTTTTTATCCATAAATGCCGTATTTTTTGTAAAAATTTGCTTCTATTCGATAGCCATGATACTTGACAATTGCACAAGCTCGAATTTTTCATGAAAGAGTAAACTTCTTAGTACTGTCATACAAATTTTACTCCATTCCTCTTGAACCGTTTTCCAAAGCCCGTTCAGTGTTCTTGGATGTCGTTTCCTAAGGATCCTTTTAATAAACCGAAAGCACAAAAGTCCATTACAGAAAGGTAAAGTGATTTTACACGCATTTAATCAAATGGGATACACTTTATTCCTGTTTCTGATTCTTTCTTTGCTAAATAAGCGACAGTTGACTTAAACGTGTGACTTGAGGCTTTTTCCATATGAAGTTCAACTTTATCTATGCACTTTGTATATAAATGTTAGAATTTCATCTTCAAAAATTGGTTCTAAAATATTCTACTGATAGTAGAGGGAATTAATTTTAGCTTTACTTAAGACTTTTTCTATTTTTAATTCGAGGTGTTAGAATACCGCGGCCATTGGGTATAATCGTGACTTTATCTCTTAAAAATAAAAACCTCAGTGTATTTAAAGTAATGTTACATGAGACACCTAGAACGATATCTTTACATTAACCACAAGATCTGTTCACGGAAGTTATGTAAATTTTGAACTTCCGGTTAATGCTTGATATAAAAACTCCCGTTTTCATGGAAAATTCACCCGCTTCTTGCCTTCGTCGTATGGAACGACGTGATTGTTTATTATAACTGCTATGTGACTGTGTTAATTGTCTTTTGCTTTGCGTATGTGTGTTGGTCGTTTTTAACTTAAATATATACATGTAAAATAAAAATAGAATACTTGTTCCCAAGAACATGCTTCATCAATTCAGGGCTTCAAAAACACATAACATAATCATGGAATAAAGAATTAACGTCTTACCACCTCGCCGGTCATAATATATGTATCATATTGGCCGAGTATGGTATTTGTCGAGTGGTTTCAAGAAAACATCTTTAGTGGACGTTCATCTTTTTATTATGAAGCACACATCAAGCTTTGGATAAAATTGCGGTACATTTTCACACTGACGAGACAAACTTGCGACGATTACAAAGCAAAACGGGCAACGACAAGCTGCAGCAGCATGTTGGAGGACACAACACAAAGACAAAGAGAATACACAAGCACACAAAGCGCAACAGCCGGCTGATTACATGTTTGCAGCGAAGAGGCGAGAGCAGAAGAGAGCGTGCTATTTCCAGATCTCGGTATTTATAGCTAACGGGACGTCACGTGATTTTAGGAGGTGAATGGAGATAGTTTCAAAAGTCCCCGGTAGGTGGGTAACCAATTAAAATAACTACACTGTTGTCCTGAAGGACTGGGGATTAAATAATTCAAGAGCTACTACCGATTAAATTATTGGAATTTTTACATACATACATACATATATATATATACACAGTCGACTCTTGTTAATTTAAATCTTCGGTAATACGAACATCTCGCTGATTCGAAGTATATGCTCAGCCTCTAGAAAAACTCTTGGTATTTCGAACTAAAACAATACGTTTTGGTACACTCAATATTTCGAAGTAAAATCTGTGACTGGCCAGACTACAACACGTGATAATTTGAAGTGATCTTATGTAAAACTCTCGACAATTTAAACACTCACCATCCTGTAGCAAACAGGTTGGAGCTTACATGTTTTGCGTTGCATTGTCTCTGCGTGTCTCCCCTGTAACGTAGCCTCTTTGATGACCATCTGTATGTCATCCCTTCTTCGTGTTTCCTGGTTACTCAAGCAAAAAGACACTTCATTGCTTTCCTTCTTTAAGTGGACAGTTGGCCGTCCGCACTTGCTGTCAGCCATCCATATCTTTCACACACGTGGCCTTGCTACACATGTTTTGTTGTTGTTACTGATTCTACCTGATCGGCAAAGGCCAGATCAAGGCCCACGAAATTCATCATGGTAAAGGACTAAGTGACGCCTGTCGTTAGCCGTAGCTTTGAGCACCATACAGGTGACAGTACGATTTGGCTCGTTTCCACCCCAATTTTGAAGGAGGACACCTGGGGGTGGTCAGGGAAAGAATGGTCCGCTGTTCTGAAGAAGAGATGCGTAGGATTGTTTTTAATATCTAAATGTATTCTTTTAATACATGACTTTTAACTTCTGTATAATATTTATACTGTATAATATGTACTTTTTAAAAATACTTTAAAATAATTTTATACATATGTTTAATTGCTATTTTGTTACATACCTTTAAATTCAAAAATTTCTCTTCGTGTACTTTTGGGAGATTTTTCTGCCCTCTTGTTAATACGAAGTTTTCATTGGTCCCTCCAACTTCGAATTATCGAGATCGACTATATATATATATTGCATGTATGCTCATATATATGTTACAGTTAAAGTGTATAATTCAGTTACTTCATAGAATAACTAGGCAAGTCAGTTAAAGTATATAATAGATGAAAAAATTTCATACTTAACCTAGTTGTTCTATGAAATAACTAAGGATAGACCATTAAAGTGAAAAATAAACAATTTCGAAGTTATTTTTATAAATGAATTGATCATAAATAGCTAAAATCTGTCGAAAAATGCATTTTATCCCTTTTATGGATGAATAATTCATAAATAATAAGGAAAAGCAGATGATACAATTTATTGTTGCTCATATTGCTAACATTAGTTAAAGAAAAAGGGGAAAAAGAATATGTTGCAAAAATAGATTATACTTAAATATTATCTTCAAAAATACATGCTGGGAAGGAAAACTGTTGCTTCATAAAAACATTACGTAAACATTATAATACAAAAATGTAACAGAATATTAATTTAATATTTACTTTTCATTATTTATTAGAGCAAGGATTACTGCGATGACACTTTCGATTGCACTGTTTACTGTTTTTGAAACAAGCATACTTTTCACTACGACACATTTTTTTTTACATGAGCACATTTTAAATCCTTGTCCAGTACCGCAACTTTAAACTGTTGCAATGGATCGAAGCTTTGTGTCAATATATGGAACTTCTTCAACAGAAATTAATTCTCGCTGATGTATACTGAATTGATATTCTGAGTACAATTGTTTTATTCGGCCATCTCTAGTTTCTAATCGAAAAAATCCTCCCTAAAGCAGCTAGAAAGAACTTTCGAGAGCCGTATTTCATACTTTAACAATCAAGTAATCTTTTTATTCTATAGAATACCTAGTTAAATCGTAGAATTCAAAAATTTTACATCCTTTAACTGACTTGCCTAGTTATTTCATGAAATACCTAGTTATTCTATGAAATAATGGATTTCACACTTTAACGGTAACATATAAATAAACTAAGCTATATATATATATATATATATAAGTATACATGCCTATTTGAAAGCCGAATAAAATTCCCTGTTGCAAACTTTTCTACATAAAGTGCACTATCCTTTCAAAAACGCCAGACTTGGGTGAATACAGTTCCCGTTTTAGAATGCAAAATTCTAGTCTTATTTTTACTAGTTGTTTTTCTCTTACATAGAATCAATGAACTATTTGCTTGAGAGATATAGTAAGCACATCTGCACGCATATTTTTTTGTTTGAAATTCTCGAGAAGAAAGGAAGAATCACATTGTTGCTCATCTGAATGTGGACCAACTGATTCGTACCTTTTATAATTTTAAAAGGAATATCTTATTCTTAATTTACTAGAGATATTTCTGAAATGTAATTTTAATCTAAGGAATCTCTAAATTGATTGAAAGAAAGAAGTTTAATAACTTTAATAATTTCTGAAGGAATGAACATTTCATATTACTTCCTGATTAAACTATCGCAACAAATTATTTTTATATTTGATATATTCTTTTACATGTATCAAATGAATTTATTGCTGTCTCATGAAAGAATCTGTTTATGTAATATTTTTCGAATTTAGACTAGTATTTCTTTTAAGATGTAAGTTTATAAGATAAGCTAGTTTTAAATACATTTTTATTAAATGGATGTAAAATAATAATCCTTAAAACTAATCTTATATTTTCTTTAAATTATAACCAAAATACTTTTATCTTGCACCATTTGTCATTTTTCCTGTAAAACAATTTGTTAGAAATCATCCAGAAACTCTTTTTTTAGTTACTGTGTGTTAATAAATTATGTTTAGAACATTTGAAAATTATTTTTGTAACTATGTAATAATAAATTATCAACTTATGAGAAGGTAGTTTTCTTAGATAAAATATTCTTTTTAAATATTTTAATTTTTAGTATCCTGGTTTTAGAAGTTTTTCTACAATAATTGAAAAAATTATCTCGTGCTTAATTAATTATTAACGTAGCTATTTTAGGTTACACTAGGACTACAGACAGACATGCCAACATGAGGACTTTGAACTGAGAATTATTTGTTGTTGCATTCGTTTCTAATGCCACCTGTCTGAAAATGTCAGATCGAAGCTTTCGGAATTCATCATGGCAAATGGATTAGATATACACCTCGTTATCCGTAGCTTTGAGCACCATAGTACGTTGTATAGCTCTGTTCTACCCCAATTCTGACGATGGATACCCTAAGGATGGTCAAGGGCTTCCTCGTTTCTTTTCCTTTCACCAATCTCACGAGGACTTGTGGCTCGATGGTTATTTAGAGGTTATGGATGGTTAGATGGATGGTTATTTTCGGATCATGGCAGGCATGTCATGAGTTCGAGCCCAGTACCACCAAGACCCACCGTGTAGGGCAACGATGCTCGTTAAATTTTTGGGAACAAACGTTTTACCGTTGGTGTGATGTGGAAGTTTATAGGGGGGTGCCAGCTCAGGTGACGACCTCTCGCTTGACCATGGTACAAAATTACGTGGTCCGTCAAAAGCCCTCGAGTAGCTCAATAGTACGACGTTAGTATCCACTCACTCGTGCCAACGGGAGGACTTTGAGCCTTGACAGATTTAACGTGCATTAGTAGCTCAATAGTACGATGTTAGTATCCACACTCGTGCCAACGGAGGACTTTGAGCCTGACAGATTTAACGTGCATTAGTAGCTCAATATTGCGACGTTAGTGTATCCACTCACTCCTGTCAACGGGAGGACTTTGAGCCTTGACAGATTTAACGTACATTAGTAGCTCAATAGTACGATGTTAGTATCCACTCCCTCATGCCAACAGGAGGACTTTGAGCCTCGACAGATTTAACGTGCATTAACCTCTCCACATGGCGAGTCTTCAGTAACACTAGAGCCTGAAGTCAAGACGCGGTCTCCTTGTTAGAATCAAAAGTATTTAGGTCCCCCATCGTAAAGGGAATTGGTTCATATCTCGGAGAAGTCATGGTTGTTTTTAAACGTATATTGCCTTTGAGGCATGGGGTTACTCTACATAGCCGTCGAGCCGCAAGTCCTCTCGTGAGGTTGATGGAAGGAGAAGAGAGGTGAGAGGCCTCTGACCACCCCCAGGGTGTTCTACCTCTAAAGTGGGGTGGAAACGAGCCAAATCGTACTCTCACCTGTATAGTGCTCAAAGCTGCGGCTAACGACAGGCGTACTACTAGCCCTTTGCCACGATGAATTCCTTGGGTCTTCATCTTATGTTACTGTCGATCAGGTGGCATTAGTAATAACAACAAAAGTATTTAGGAATGATGGAGCTTTAAATGTAATTTATTGGAAAGACTGGAGATTTGGATGGTTTATAACACACATGTAAAGGCCTTTCTATCAATGCATATATACACATATAATCCAAAACATTGAGTTACCTTGCTACTTTTATAGACTCTTTCTCTTAAGACGAGGTAAATACTCAAATTTCATGCTTGTAACCTATTACAATTCTGAAAGAGATAGTCTCTCAGCAAAAAGTAAAGAGATGTCAAATTCAGACGAACTGAAGTCTTCCTCTCAGAATGTTAAAATAACTCTTTCTGAGCGAGTCTAAAACATAAAAATACACATCCAATTGTGCCAGCTAGAACTCTTAAGAAAACAGTCCATTTATTCTAAGCAAGCCAAAAGTAACAAAGAAAACAGAAGGTGGAAGTACTATCTTTCGAAACATGGATTGTTTTTAACCAAGTCTAACTTTCTTGGAAGAAGGAATAATAGAAGTCTTGGGAAATCTCTTTTTTATCTCTAGAGAAGGAATATTCTAGCAGAAAGATTTTTGGCTTTTTAGCCTACTAAAGTATAAGAGGGCAGGATGTTGAGATTGGATGCGGACTTCGTAAGTTTCTTCTGTTTTGAAACTTGTGAGGAAGGAGGGAAATGCGTTTTCTTTTTGAAGAATGTTATAGGAATTGTTTAAAATATCTGTGGGGAATTCCAGTAATTTGTCACGTTTATTTCAAATTATTTTTTGGCAACTGTTGTTTACAGCTGGTGTCGTAATACTTGTTTTAAAATGAAAACACTTTCAATATCGTTGGCTTATTTTTGAGATAAACTATTCTGCATATTTTCTTTGCATTTTGAGGTGCAAACTCCTTGGAGATTGCAAACCTGTTTGCTAATCGTTGATATCTTGATTTTGTTACTGGTTGTATAACAAGAAACGCCGTAATACACACACATACAAGGAGAGAGAGAAGAAGAAAAACTTGCTTGAAAAAGTAAAGTTTGAAGAATAAAAAAAACTATTAAAATATTATAATATAGTCAGATCCCCCCGCCCTTAGGGTATCGCTAAGAGCAGCCCCTTCGTGATCACGTAGGGTCAATGCACCTGCTTCCTGTTAATGTTAAAAGTGTACATCTATATGTATAAAGCAGTGTTTCTCAAACTGTGGGGCACGACCCCCTAGGGGGGCGTGATAACTCTACGAAGGGGCGTGAGCATATTGAAAAATCAAAAACAAAGGATAATTTAAAAAATTATTAATTTATTGACAGTAAACAAACAAAATACATTCTGACACAGTAAAAAATAAAATACGCTTATAAATGTATTAGTGTTGCGCAATGAATTTATAACTAATTTAACAATACCACAAGTGCGGAACAAATTTAATAATTACCAGTGACCCCATGGGCTTGTCATTTACAAAATTAAATAAAAAAAAATTAGCACTTCTCTTGGTAATTTTTGCGGTTTATAATTAAAACTGCCGATTAAAATTAACGCGATTCGCTCTCCAATGCCTCTGTCATCCCCATATGCCTGGGTATGTGATGTATTAGGGGAGGGCGGAAGAAAATAAATAATTTAATCCTTCGTAAACACTGTCAAGGTCCTTTTATGGCATTCCAAAGCCTTCGGAATAATTTTATGGATAGCAGTGAGCAGAAAAGATCGTACTTCTCAGAAAGACGTATACATACGTCCGGGGTAATTAACTCTTTGGCTGAGCGAGACGTTTATATACGCCTGTGGCCTTTGAGATGTTAAAGTCGTATTGAAGCTTTAGCATCGAAGAGTATTTTTACTTAATTCAATACATTGTTATTGTATAAAGAGGTGGGGGAGGTTGCAATGAAAATTAAGATTGAATATTGGGTCACAAATATAGAAAGTTTGCGAGGCACTGGTATAAAGGCGAGAAAGTGATTGACTTCCTCAGTACGATATCTCCAAAACTATTAGACCTACAGACTTGAAATTTGGTAGGCGTGTTTTCATGGAGTAGAGATCCGCTAAGAAAGGGTTTTGCGAGGGATTAAGTGCCGTTATAGATAAACATTCATATTTTTTAGATTTTAGACCTACAGATTTGAAATTTGGCAGGTATTTTTTTTCATGGAGTAGAGATCTATTAAAGAAAGGTTTTGCGAACATAGACACCTAAGGGGAGAGGTCGCGAGGGCATTTTATGTAAAAAAATTCTTTTTATGAAATTATAAACCTACAATCATGAAATTTGGAAAGCATGTTACTTTTTCTGAGCAGAGATAATTTAAGAAGAGGGGTTTTAAAAGTCGACCCGCATGAGCGTTACGATGGTGTTGTAGAAAAAATGTCCTCTTTTTAACTTTTGGACCCCCACAGATTTAAAATTTGACAAATATGATTTTTTGTTGAGGAGAGATATGCTAAAGAAGCATTTTTTTGTTTAATTTAAAATTCACTTAAAATTAACATAATAAAATTTTTTATTCTTCAATCTCTATTGTTTTATTTTTCAATTCTCACGTGCAAAGAACGGGTATATCAGCTAGAATCTAAATGAATTTGTTAGTTTTTTAAGGCTGGCTTCAATCCTTTGAATTTTATCAATGATATTTTATAAAAGATTGCAAAAGAGAGAACGATATGAATTTTTCAATTACGTGTCTTTTTACCGCGGAATTAAAAAAATCATCTCTGCTGTGAATATTTCTTTTGTAGAATCTATTTTTTCTGTCCCATCCCTGGAATTTTGACTCCACTAAAGATTCTTCAGTTGTACAATGGGTGTGGGGTTTTTCCATTTGAATCAAACGAAATCTCAAAATCTGCACACCATAGAAAAAATTAGAAGAGCAAGAATTTCAACTCAATAACGTCTTCTTTTCTGAACCCTGGATCAAAATTGCAACATCTTCCACCAATAGCTATCATGTTGCTCTAGTGGGACTAGTTCCCCCCAGTGATTTGTCTTTTTGAAATAAAAACAGGTTTTGATTCCGAAAAATTTTTGAAACTTTTTTTCCGTGAGGTTTACCGTGTTTGGAAAACATGAATGTTGCATTTTCGGGATGTCCTAACAATTTTTCCTCTATTTTCGAATCTTCTCTTCATTTTACCATCCCATATTTTTTCATTTCTTATTCAGTTTTGCCTTGGTAATAGAGTTTTTAAAATACTCTGACGAGAGTATTTTTCGGAATAATATCCCTCCGTAAATAAATTAAGCCAAAAAATTTGCTCTAGTGCAATTAGAATGTAGGGTATTGATTTATATTATTCGAATTTCATTTCATACCTTCTATTTTTGTTGTTATTAAAATATTCAAGGTCAAAGTAACGGATTCGTCTCCGGCATCTTATGAATTCAAGCCCAGTACCGGTGAAGACTTAACGTGCAGAGGGGGTCGATCAAACGTCATCCAGTTGATGTGGAAGTTGGGAAGGGTGCCAGCTCAGGTGTCAGCCTCATCACTTGACCAGGGTTCAAAATTACGAGGTCCGTCTCCAAATTCCCTAGAGTAGCTAAGCAATGCTACGTTAGAATTCACTCTATTCAAAAAAGAATTTACTTTTGCTGCTGCTGCAATTTCTTCTTCTTCAACTGCGTGACAGCCCTGTTGGGCTTTGGCCTTCTCGATAATTTTCCTTATTTTTGATCATTATCTTCCAATTAGTCGTTCTTAGGGTAACGAAGTCCCTTTCTAGGCAGTCAAACTACCTGAGGTTGAGTCGACCCCTAGTTCTTGTTCCAGTGGGTTTGACTAAAAAGATTTTCTGTCTTAAACGTTCTTTGTTCATTCTAATAACATGACCAGCCCATTTAATTCTTTGGAATTTTTTTAAGGGTTGTCCCAGGACCATTGGCACACACTTTAAGGGGAGGGAGAGGACACCACAAGGTTCCGATTTACACAGCAACCCATGGTTGGAAACATCTTCTTCCTCGCTAGGTGGCATCGTTGACAAGTGCGTTGGAGGAAGCAGACCTGCCTTGCCGCAATCATCTGAGCTCTCATCACCCGAAGAGGAAATTGGAACAGTGTTACGAACACTTTGCTCGGATTTATGGATTGTCAGAAGGAAATGCACGAACAAAAGAAAGATTGTATCGCGTAAAGTACCCACAGAGAGACACCCCGGACTACTGAATGATTACTAATTTGCATCACAATTTGTGACGGTACTCTTTGAACATGGTATTAGTATAAGGCAGCGTTTCTCAAACTGTGGGGAGAGCCCCCTAGGGGGTGCGATATCTCTAGGAGGGGACGCGAGAGTATTAAAAAGTCGGAAACAAAAGATTATTTAAAAAAATTATTAATTTGCTACAAGTAACAAACAAAATGCATTCTGACATAAAAAATAACAACTGATACAATACACTTATACAATACACTTATAAATGTATCAGTCTATACAATGTATTCTATAATTAATTTAACAATACAAGTTAAGAACAAGTTATATAATTACCAGCGACCTTATGGGTTTGCATTAAAACTTCTTATTTTGATAATTTGTATAGTTTAAAATTAATCCCTTAATTGCCGAATAAAACTTACGCCATTCGCTCCTCAATGCCACCATTTTACACGTAGATGCTCGTATGTGATGTTTTTTTTTTTGGGGGCGAGGGCGAAGAAAGAAGGATAAATAAGCAAATCCTTTGAAATAACTAAATCCTTCGCAAACACTGTAAAAGTTTTTTTTATTGTATTCCAAAGCCTTCGGGATAATTTTATGGACAGTAGTGCACAGAAAAGATCATAATTCGGAAAGACATATATATACATCCAGGAAATTAATGCTTTGGCTGAACGAAGCTTTTATATACGCCGGTAGCACTTAAGATGCTAAAGTCGTATTGCAGCTTTAGTGTCAAACTGTAGTATTATTGAATACACATTGTTATTGTATGGAGGGGCGCAATGGAACTTAAGATTGAATATTGGGTTTAATATTCAAAGTTTGAGAAGCACTGCTATAAGGGCTTACCTTCACGTTGCAAATCGCGATAAACCTCCAAGATCCTTTTACGGCAGCAATGACGACTCGTACGCTGGTACTCGGATTCCTTTAAACAGTGTCTAGCACATTGTGTTCTATGCTGGAAGTATTAGTCAATTGTGGACAACCCTCACTATGCCTATCGCCCGTAACGATCCATATTCACACAAATTGTAATGCAAATTAGTAAACATTGTGGTCTGGTGCATCTCTCTGTTGATATCTTTCGCGATACAATTTTTCCGCTATTCGTGTATTTCCTTCTGACAACCAGTAAATCAGGTGCATATCTGCTAGCTAGGTGTTCGTAAAACTGTTCCACACTCATATTCAGGCTATGATAGCTCCGTTGGCTATGGTATTGCAGGTCTATTTCCTCCGATGCTCTTGTGAACAACGCCACCTAGCGTCGAACGATTATGTTTCCGACCATGTATTGCTATGCAAATCTGAATCCTTGTGTGGTGTCCCCTATCTCCGCTTAAAGTTTGCCCTAATAATCCTGGGACACCCTGTATATTTGATAACTTCTAGTTCTCTAAAGACATAGAAGAGTTTTAAATTGGAGCGACTGTGTCAAACGCCATCAACTTGAGTTTCTCCGAAAATAGATCTTAGGATCCGACGTTCAAAGAAATCAAGAGTATTTTCATCAATTTGTGTCGTTGCTTAAGTTTCTGATGAGTATGTGAGAGAGAGTAGTATAGATCTATAACATTCTGAAGAGTAGTAATTTACGAACTCAATTATATTTCCTTTCTAAATTTAAGAGGATTTACAATTGTAAAATAATGCATTTTCAATATTTTATACTGGATTTAACTTATTTTTTTGAAATCGTGTCTCATTAATATCCACTCTCTTTAGTAAGTTGAATCTTCATAATTTACACCAATTTAACTGGTCGCAGGAATAACAGAGATTTCCATATTTTACAGGAAAATGTATTGTTAAATATTACAAATTTCAATATTCCTCTCTTTTCAATCTTTAAAACAATATTTTGTTTTCACTTCACATTATTTACATATCCCTAATATTCATTTCCGCATTCCTTTCTCTCCTTCGATCATTTGTTTAATATCTTGAGGCCCCTCAGTGTAAAATAGAAGGTACTCTTTGAGAAGATGCTTCCACTTTGCTAATTAAAAGTGCCCGGATTATTGGTAAAGTTCCTTGGAGTTTAGCCAACGAGAAGCAATGTCTCAACTCAGGGAAATTAAACGTGAGAGGAGCATGAATAAATCAGATTAGAGCCTCGGAGATTACTAGACTTAAAGAGGTTCCAATTTGGGGCTAATTTACGGGTAATTGTGGGATGGAGTTATGTGATTTTCCTTTGTGCTTTGTCTGGATACATTGTTCCTAAAATATGCTTATTCATTTTATGTCAAATGTATCACAGTTAAACGGTTTCTGTTGATAGAAAATTGTAATGGATTGATTTTTAAATGGGATTTTCATAATATTAATATGGCTTACTGGGCACCTATGAAAACCTATAACGGCTTAGCAATTCGAAAGCTTTAAGTTAGATCTCAATAAAATTTAATATTAAGGCTCTATTATGACAAATTCAGAAATGAAGTTATAGTCTTTCCTCAAAAGTTACCGAGTGCAGTATTTTGAGTTGTCATATAATGTTGTTACTTATCCCACCCAATCGACAGTAACATCAGATAGAATTTCATGAAGTTCCTCGTTTCAAGGGGAGTTAGATCATGTGTGACATTTTGGTCGCACCTTTGAGTACCATGCAGATGAAAGTACGATTTTACTCCGAAGGGTGGTCTACAGGTCTCATTTCACTTCTTTTTTCCACAGACCTCTCGAGAACAGCTTTAGCTTGATGAATATTTGCTCTCCCCCATGCCGCACAAGCACTGTGCATTTACAAATGGCGCCACCTTATACAAGTCACAAACAACAAAGAACAAAAATAAAATACATTCACGACTGGCCCAAATAGAGACTATTTTCATTTAAGTCGTTTAACGCGTGCTCTTCAGACCCGAAGGTGGCCAGTTCAAATAACACTGCGCTCAAGCAGCACTCAGTCACCATGGGTCTTCCTCCCTCCGACACCAACGGCTTGTCGCCGAAGTGGTGACCGAGGAATTGAACACTAGATGGCAGAGCAGCCTAACGATTCCGGTTGATTTTGCATTCATTCCATAGAGACTATAAGACATTATCAATAAATTACGACTTATGATTCAAAACGGCAACGGCACACGCGCCTACTAGACCCACCATCTCAACAAGATATTACCCACAACGTCAACGGAAAAATGTTTCAAAGACACTCAAATTTACTGGAGATATGTAACAATTGCAGTAATTGGCTGGAAAAACAACCTTCTCTCAGTACCGTTCAGAAATTCGAACAGAAGAAAAACAGCTTTCTTCTCTAGGAAGGGGATATACATCAGCGCCACCTTCTGTAAGTCGCAAACAACAAAGAACAGGAATAAAAGCCCTTATGACTGGCTCGAATAGGGATTTCTTTCGTGTCAGTCGTCTAAGGCAGTGCTCCGCAACCCTTTCATCGCCGCGGACCGGTCAACGTTTGTTAATTTTACCGCGGCCCGCTGAAGGGGAGGATGTTGATTGTTTATATTTTAGACTACTTTTATTTAATAATTTTAATTTAATTGTATTTAATCGTGACTTCTGAATAAAATATAGCTACACCAAAAAATGAATATAAAGTGATTTAACAAGGAATATTAATTGATTTTCATAAAAAGTAGCCCAAATCTAAGAAAAATATACCACAGTAAATAAAAGAGAAATAATTTAATGTTTCTTGTGCGAACCGGTAGAATTTGATCCACGGACCGGTACTGGTCCGCGGACCGGGGGTTGCGGAACACTGGTCTGAGGCATGCACGGCAGGTCGGTGAATCAAATAAACACCCCTGTCAAGGTCAACAGCTTGTCCCCGAACATCCATACCTTCTCTGGGATTCGAATCCAGTCCTTTCGACACATCATTCAGCGTCACTTAAGTCTGTAAAGCTTATAAGCTGGTGATTATGGATGAGAGAGGCCTACTACAGTGTCATTCTCGTAACCTGATTTAAAAATAGATCATTCTCAATTAATTAGTAATATTATGTCAATAATCTCTTAATGCAGCGATTCTCAAACTGTGGGGCACCTCCCCCGCTTTGAGGGGTGTGTTAACTTTAAATGGGGGTGCGAGCATATCGCAAAGTCGTAAATAAAAGATTATTTAAAGAAATCATTAATCTACTGAAAAGAAGCAAAACAAATTATATTCTGATGTAATAAAAAGTAAAATACACATTTTCACTGGTATAAAATACCCATATGTGTATCAGTACTGCAAAATGTATTTGATATTTAACTTATCTTCTAAATTAAGAGAAAATTTAATAATTATTAGTGAGTCCTATCGGCTTGTCTTGCAGAGATATTGACACTCTTTTTCCATATTTAGCAGAAATCTATATTTTGCCTTCAAAGCAGCCACGACAGAAAATATGGTTTCTCAAAGGCAAGGTATTGAAATATATAATTGGACTTTACAAATGAATGAGTGATGAAATAAATATTTAATTTAATTAAAAATTATTTTGCAATCTGTTACAATTGCAAAATTAGAAAAGAAAAGTAACATAATACCAGTGGCTTAAAGAAGAATGTCAGGGGTTTTCAGCAAAGTTAAGTTTTGAGCCCTAACCCAAATCTCACAAAGGATTGAAAAACCATAAGAGGCCACCTACAATCCTGGGCTCCCCCGCGAAGCGGGGGTGCACGTTACCATCGTTGCATAATATTTATCCAATTACTTAAAAGTATATATATATATATATATATATATATATATATTTTTTTTAAAATATCTATTACTTACAAGTAACATATACAAAATTTATCGTGACAATTTGTACAGTTTATAATTAACTGGAAACTGGTTTTTTTTAAAGTTATCCGAACACGTTGAAAATGATCAAATTCAGTCAAGACAGATATTTTTGTTTTTTATTTTATTGAATACAGCGATCTTTTAGCTTTACAAAACATACTTTGTTTTGATTCTACGCTACCTAGAGACCAAGCTACATTCAATTTTATAAAGTTAGAAAAACCGGAAGTGGGTCTTTGATCTACCAAAATTGGGCATTTAAATTGTTCAAAATCTGTCATGGCGAGTCTAATAACTCAAAATATTACAAATGTATTTCTATAAAACTTTTTCAACCTGATATTAATGCTATTTTCTAGAGAATGTACTAAAATATTTCTTATTGTATGAAAACCTTTTGAGTTAGGGCCTGTTATTTAAATAATGCTCTCATAAAGAATGTGACTTTTCCTATAATATTTACTCAAACAGCTCTAAAATGTTATAATTTTAATGAAACATTAAAATGTTAGTACATTCTCTAGATAAATGTATCCAATTTGTTTGGGTAATACTTTTACTAATATAAGTTTATTACTTTTTCTCCAATTGCTTTGAAGTTTACAAAAATATTGCTAAGATTTCACTTATAATTGTGGTTTTTGTGAAATTTAGGCAATTTATTTTAAATACTGTTTGTTAAACAATAGTATTTATTGCTATTGAGAGATAAAAAAGTATTTATAATGTTTAAATATGTTATTTTGTCAAAAAGTACTCCGAACGTGTTCAGATACCTTAAATTGATGATATTTGAAACAGCGATAAAGGTATGAACCTAAGAAGTTTCACACAAGAATTTTTACTGGTATTATCTAAGAAATGAAATAAGGGCTATGATTTTAAAGAAGTTATAGTTGGTCTTTCTTATATATGCATTAAAAAATTGTCTGAAATTCCTAATTCGCGCAGCTTCGATTTATTATATAACTCATAATTCAGTAAAAATAATTTAAAGCTTAACGTCCATTCACTAAAAACGTATTTAAAAATACACAGCGGCATTGTTTTGAAAAATGTAAGATATTCTTTAAAATGGAACATTTGAAAAAATTCCAAAATTTCGCTAAAATTTCTTTAAGATTTAAAATGTTTGGAAAAAGTAACACATATATTTTTTCTAACTGCATTTTTTATTATTGAGCATAAAAATGAAAACTAAATATATAAAAATATCACATTTTTTTTAAAAAAATTAAGGTATACGAATACGTTCTGAACCGTGATTTTGCAAAAGCGTATAAATGGATAATACCTATGATATTTAGTGTCACTTAGATTAGAAAATGTATATAAAATTATGTAAAGAATTGTATTACAATAAAAAATTATTTAAATACAATATTTTGACAAAAATGAACATAGAATGACCCATTTTCAAAATATTCTTCTTTTGCAAAAAATGGATCTATTATAATAATATTTTGTCTGTATATAGCTCAGACCTTTATACAGAGGTTCAACTAGAGAATTTGTGAAATATATAACTTAGAAGCGAGTTTATCCATGTTTTATACGACCACAGAGGGGAGGAACTTTAAGAAAAAAAACCGCCGATAATTATTTCAATTGGTTGAAACTTTGAAAATAATGTGAATTTTTTCAAAATTCATAGTTGAGCCTCTGTACAGAGATCTGAGCTATATACAGGCAAAATATTATTATAATAGATCCATTTTTTGCAAAAGGAGAATATTTTGAAAATGGGCCATTCTATGTTCATTTTTGTCAAAATATTGTATTTAAACAATTTTTTTTGTCAAAATGTCCTTAAAAGAGTTTTATACATGTATTCTAATCTAAGTGACACTAAATATTATGAAAATTATCCATTTATGCGCTTTTTTAAAATTACGGTTCCAAACGTAGTCGGATACTTTAAAATGAAAAGGATTTTAATCCGAAATGGATACTCGAGTCCAGATTGCACTAAAAATCCTTTTTTGTGGAATAACAAAGGATGCTTCAAGCTCAGTGAATCAGTTTTAAAATCATCATAAAGAGTAGTGTGATGTCACAAAGGTAATGTGACCATTCCACTCGACGAGTTCTATCGTCCGTAGCCCTGTTACGTTTTGGGATAATTTATGAGTAGCATTAAAAGATTGGCTTATTACATCTACAGCTATGAATTAAAATCTTAACAGTTGGTTACAAATTATTTAAACTATTGAGTATTTCACTTCTACAGAAACTGTTATTTGTAAAGGAGGATGAAAACACAACCTTTTTTTTCGAGTGCTTCAAATGGATTCTATACTCTATTGGGGTGGGGTAGGCCCTTTTTTGCACCTTGAATTTCACTCAAGTTTCCGGTACGCAGGTGTGGAATCCAGCTAGCCGTTGGTTTTCTCACCTTCATCGGTTGTCAGATGAAAGAAACCCACAATATTTAAAGGGTGCACGTGTGGATATGAACTGAGTAATGCTATCTGCATAAAAAAGCCACTCTTGCAGATGCGAGGCAGGAAAACGTTACATTCCTTACGCATGTATTATTAATTCTAAATTTGCTTCAACTTATTTAATCTAAAGAAGGAAGAGCCTCCCCACCTAGAATGACGGTTATGACACTAGGCTTGTAATTGAGTGGGCTCTGGTTCGAATCCCGAATAAAGCGCACACATGTATCTTCCAGAAAAAAAGTCGAGCTTTCATCTGAAATGGATTACCGTCTCAAATGGAAAGCAGTGTACCCCTTTTGTTCCATGCTGGGATCATCGTTTGTAATAAAAGTATATATTTTTCTGTGCATGTATTGTATGTTTCTATTCGTCTATATCTCTCGTCTTTCGTATGGATCCCAGTGTGAAACACACGACAACAAAAACAAAAAAGGAAGAGAAATATCAATAAAATAACAATATAGTATACTTTAAATATAAGAAAAAGTTTCAATAAAAATCTGTATTGTAAAACGTGATTTCACGTTTTTTTTTTAAATACTTAGTTTAAGGTATACGACTACGTTCGGAACCGTGGTTTTGCAAAAGCGTATAAATGGATAATATTTATGATATTTAGTGTCACTTAAATTAGAAAATGTATATAAAATTGTTTTAAGAATAGTATTACAATAAAAAATTATTTAAGTACAATATTTTGACAAAAAATAAACATAGAATGACCCATTTTCAAAATATTCTCCTTTCGCGAAAAATGCTTCTATTATAATAATATTTTGCCTGTATATAGCTCAGACCTCTGTACAGAGGCTCAACAAGAATTTTTGAAATATATAACTTAGAAGTGGGTTGATCCATCCTTTACGAAAAAAGAGGGGAGAAATTTTAAGAAAAAAACGCTGATAATTATTTCAATGGATTGTAAATCTTAAAATAATATGACTTTTTCAAAACTCATAGTTGAGCCTCTGTACAGATGTCTGAGCTATATATAGGCAAAATAGTATTATAATAGAAGCATTTTTCACAAAAGGAGAACATTTTGAAAAAAGGTTATTCCAAGTTAATTTTTTGCCGAAATATTGTATTTAAATAACGTTATTTGTCAAAATGTCCTTAAAACAATTTTATACACGTATTCTAATCTAAGTGACACTAAATATCATGAAAATTATCCATTTATGCGCTTTTTTAAAATCACGGTTCCAAACGTAGTCGGATACCTTAAAAGTACTCAAGGTCTTTTCAAGTAGGTGATAAGCTGTATGTATAATTACTCTATTTCATGGTTACGAAATTTTTATTTAAAAGAATACAAACTGTTAAATACAAAATACGAAGAGGAAAAATAATATGTAGGTATAAGAAATTGTTTTTAATTTTATAAATTGCTACGAGTTCGAGAGGATAAATATATTTAAATATATTTTTGAAAAAAATGAGAACATCTTATTTAGGCTAAAATGCACATTACAAAATTTAAATACAATATTACAACAGACATACTGGCAATAAAATTATCCATTTTACATAGCTTATTTCTGTATTTGGTATAATTATTTAGGATGTTTCAAAATATTACTATTGAACCCGATATCAATATTAGTTACATTATTTTCTTTATTATTAGTCAAAACTATTTCTTTTAAATAGATAATTACATTTTAAATCTTTTTAAGGAAATATTTTCTGTTTAAGATGCATTTTAAAATGTTTCGCTTACAATACTTTTTTCTTTCATTGGACAAACATAACTCTTTGATTTTAAAATTCATTAATTCAAGTATTATTTCATTAATAATTGTCATTTTCTTCATCTCAGTTTTTAAAATTTTACAAACTTTTTACAGATATTACGAAAGACATAAAAGAGAAAATAATACATGTGTTTATTCATTTACAGATAGTTACATCTTTAATACTAAAGTGATAAACAAAATTCTTCGAGTTAACAATTGTTCTCGCCTCATTAATGAAGAAATAAAATTCTTGCCAACAAAAATATTTCTTTTATGAATTAATTTCAATTTTATGCTAAAATTTCTGTTAGGATTCCTTGGAAGGAAAAATTAATAGAGAAATACAGTGAAATACGTTTAACGCGAAAACGCTTAAGACGAAAAATTGTTTAATAAGAAATAACACGATGGTCCCGACAAACTTCTTTGTATTTTCAAGCATTTTTTTTCTTTTAATACAAAACAAAAATCGCTTAACCTGAGAAGATTTCCCTTCTGGGTATGAACAGAATATGGAAAACACCAGCCGCGTGGATGAGATTTAAGAGGGGTGAGAAATAAAAGAGAAGTTGTTTCACAAGTTTCACAGAAAGGACGCTAACAGCTTTGAAATCCTCTTGGAATAGCCTGTGTCACGAGCCAATTTTGTTTATCTAAGCTACTTTCACACTCCATCTTTACAAACTTCACACAAAAACATCTCATATCTCAACAGTTGGCCTTGAAATTCGGTGACGAGTACTAGCAGTGTGGGTAAAAATTAGTGAGTTTGGTAAGCTTTTAGACAAATATTCCAATGGGAAAATGAATAACAAAATAGTCGACATCGAACAATTTGATGTTAAAAAATAACGCAAAGAAAAACATCAAATTATTTTCCAGAAATTCAATAAAAGTCTTGTTTTTCAAAAAATTTGAAAATTTGTATTAAATTTCCTGAAGTTCTTGTGAATGTTTTTGTTTTATTGATTTTTATTAAGGTATCCGACTACGTTCGGAACCGTGATTTTAAAAAAGTGCATAAATGGATAATTTTCATGATATTTAGTGTCACTTAGATTAGAATACATGTATAAAATTGTTTTAAGGCCATTTTGACAAAAATATTTATTTAAATACAATATTTTGGCAAAAAATTAACTTAGAATAATATTTTTTCAAAATGTTCTCCTTGTATAAAAAGTGCTTCTAAAATAGTTATATTTCGCTTATATAAAGTAAAGACTTCTTCAGAGAGTCTGAACAAGGATTTTTGAAAAATTCACATTATTTTCAGAGTTACCACCAATTTAAATAATGATCGGCGTTTTTTTCTTAAAATTGCTCCCCTCTGTGGTCGTAAAACATGGATAAACACACTTCTAAGTTATATATTTAAAACATTCTAGTTGAGCCTTTATACAGAGGTCTGAGCTATATACAGGCAAAATATTATTATAATAGAAGCATTTTTCACAAAAGGAGAATATTTTGAAAATGGATCATTCTATGTTCACTTTTTGTCAAAATATTGTACTTAAATAATTTTTTATTGTAATACTATTCTTAAAACAATTTTATATACATTTTTTAATCTAAGTGACACTAAATATCATAAATATTATCCATTTATACGCTTTTTCATAATCACGGTTCCGAACGTAATAGGATATCTTAAGTACATGCATATATGCATATCGATGTAAATAAAATTTACTATAATTAACTTAATTTTGTTAAATATATGTTGTTCTTTTTTGTTTTTGCAATATCTTTTAACACGGAGTTCTTTTAAGACGAACAAATATTTCAGTCCCATCAGTTTTGTGGAAAACGATTATTACCGTAATTTAACTGATTATGCTTCAGTAGTACTCAGAAGAATTACTTCCAATAGAATTTTAAAAACAAAGTTAACTCTAAAAGCTATAAAAAATAAGAATCGCATTTCTTTTATTACAGAGCAAAAATGAGAAGAGAAGAGCTTTTATTATTTTTCTACTCTTTTTAGCAGGAAAATTCGATATGATGGAATTAAAAATATTTTTTAATTAAAATTGGAAGAAAAAAATAACACTCTCTCTTAAAATTAACTTCTTTGTAAATTCTTTCTCCTTTAATGTCAGAGAACCACAAGAAAAGAAAAATGTTTTTTTTTTTAATAATAAAATAAACTTAGAAGAAAAATGACAATAGTTTAGACTTAAAGCAATATTTTTGCTTGATTATTAAAAAAAAACCCCACTCAATTATATTTCAAGTTGTAATGTTTCTTATTTTTACGAATTTTCTTGATAACCGTTAACTAAACTTGTTAATAAAACGTTTTTATATAATCCGACTTTTTTCCCCTTTTATCTTTGGGAGAGGAATTCCAAAGATATCGATCTCCAAAGTCGAAAAGTTATCGCCAAACTTCAAAATATACATATCCAAAGATAAAAGGTAACATTATCTCACAAGATTAAAATTTTAAGATTACCTCCGAAGTTAGAAAGTTATGCCTGAAGTTAAAAAGTTAACATCAAAGCTAAAAAGTCACCACAAGATTTATAAAGCTGTTTTAAAAGTTAAGAAATTATCTTCAAAGCAGAGAAGCTTTTTATAGCCAAATATTGACCATATAAACTACTGAATGTTTAACAATTCAAATTATTGTTTTTTTAACAATAGAATTTGATTTTTCACTTATTAATACTTTAGGGGAATAAAGTTAGAGCTGATTACCCACATCCAGAACTGCATTAACACAAACACATACAACTGTAGGAAACAACTGCATTACCAAGATCTCATAACACCCATACAGACTTATAAATTTATATCCTTAAATTACATCCTAAAACCACGGTATCTCTGCGCACAACACCCATTTGAAATCCCTCTCACATATATTCACATGGTATTATTTCCCGTATTATTGTATCCCCTAATACAGCGGAGCGCTGCTAAAACATCATCTCGCAGCAGAACTCCTGGAGATATAAAACTTAATTGATCTGCTTTAGAAACGCAGTAAGGCACGTTGGATATTAATTTTGCAAGATCAAAGCTCACAGATGATGTTCTGGAAGGCATCCAAAAGCTAATAATGGATCTGGCAGAAATGGAATTGTCCACCCCATATCCGTAATCTCATTGTTGGTGCTGGCAATGACATTAATTCCTGGCTGAGATGTTTGTCTCCTGTCTAAAAACCTTCTACCGCAAAGTTCTTTATGTTGAAATGAAAGTCCTTGCGGTGCAATGGACCTCTAGGATTAACCAAGACTGGCTATGAACTGGGGTTCTTATTAAATAACGCTGGGGATATGATCATTGTTTAGTAATTCTTTTTTTTTGTGGAGGGACTGTGGTAGAATCTGTTATGGTGTCTGGTTTTCGTTTGTTATTTTTTGCTTCTCTTTTTTGTGTGGATGGAACAGTAAATAAGAGTTGGAGAAAAGTAATAAATTGGGACTCTTACAAGAAAAGACACGTGACTTGATGAATAAGTTTGCCTGAATGCTTTTGTCAGAATAAATGAAATACATTGATTCAATAGAATAAAAATCATTCTAAAATGTACAACAGTTATGTTTTTGTTATTTTCGAAAAGGATTGAAAATCGAAGGAATAGTAAAATTTATATTTCTATTATTCTTATTCTCTATCTTTCCTATAGTGTTATTTTATAAGTAAATTTGTACTTATGTATAAAAAATTATTAATTTAGTAGATACAAATTACCAGAATAAATAAGTTAATGCATGTGTGTTTTGCATTTTTTTTTTCAAAAATCAAATTTCTTGAATACTTTTTAACGCTTTCATGCATGAAATATTTTTTTCTTAATGCTCTGAATAAAAAGTTCTTTGTCACTGTGTAAAGATGTATGTGTAAGTTACTGTCTGTAATTTCATTACTTTGTTTATACGTCATGTTTCTTAGAATATTAATTTATACGCATGTTTCCTTTATTTAATTTGTTTTTATTATTATTTGTCTCTTGAGGTAAGTAATATATATATATATAATTTAGCCTAAATCTATAAAACCAGGATTACTCAAAACATAAATTCTATATATATATATATATATAATATAATACCTATATATATATAAATGTATATAATTGTTTTTCATTTCTTTCTTTTACATTTTTATTATGTTAATTGTTGTAATGTTCTTTGTTTTTGTTGTTGCTTTTAATATATATTTATAACCTAACACTAATAACCCAACTAACCTTTGTATTTGGGTCCAGAATCTGGCATTAATTTGTTTATTGTACTCAGATTGAGAACGGGCTATACGTTTTTGAATGCACTTTTAGGTAGGTTATACCTTTTTCAAAATTATATCCATATTATATTAGAAATTTAGGATTTAGAAATTATATCCATTACTTTCAGTAGGATTTCGCTCAGTACTATTTTAACAGAAAAGGAGGAAGGCTGACTGGTTAGCAAAAAAGTTTAAACCCCACTTTTATAAAAATTATTTTATATATAAGATCTTTTCTAAGTCAGCAATCTTTATATTATTGTAGTATCCATATATGTATTTCTAAATTTTTAAAAATTCTATTGTATTTTCTAAATTCTAATATCTGTTTTATTTTCCAATTTCTGTTTTTGTATGCTTCAGCTATAACGTTATTATGATTCATGTCTTTACAGTAAGAATATTAACCATATATATATATATATATAGTGGTACCTCGACATACGAGTTTTTCGAGATACGAGCCGACGAGCAAGTGATTTTTTGCTTTTAGTTACGAGCGAAATTCGAGATACGAGTCCGGTTCGGTTCGGTAGTAACACGCAGTCGCGCCATCACGATCAGTTAGCACCCAGAAAAAGTTGCAACAGGTCGTGCATCTGACCTTTTTAATGACACTTGCCTAACTCATTTCCGGAACATTCTGAGAGGGAGGAAGAAACAAACCTCCTTGGACATGTTTTTTTCTAAACGGCCTACAGGTGAAAGCGAGAAAAATGTAGCGAAAAAGGCAAAGACCAGTGAGGATATCTAATTTATTTCTTTACATTCTCTTTTTTGTTTTTGTGCAACAAATATTTGATATTTATAAATACGTTTTTATTATTCAAAACCACGTAACAAAAATAACTGGGGTGACATTTTGAGGGTTGGAACGGATTAATGGTAGTTCAATTGTTTTGTATGGGGAAATTTGCTTCGAGATACGAGTAATTCAAGATACGAGCAAGGTTGCGGAACAAATTAAACTCGTATGTCGAGGTACCACTGTATATATATATACGGGTGTTGCCGAATTCTACCGACAAATTCAGAGGGGTTATAGTTGGCAACATGGGAACGACAAATCACCATGAAACATGTGGTCCCAAACCACGTTTAGTCGGTGAAAATAGCGATACCAGTAGCCTTTGGGAGGACGTCGAGCTAGACGAGGGGAATTGGTCAAACGAATGAGGGGATATGCAAATTTTGCCTGAACGCCACAACAACACGAAATACCTTGTTTTCTTACAGAATATTCTTCTGGAGTTGCTACAGGGAGTATCGGTCACTGTGCACCAGAACGTCTGATTCATGAACGATGGCACACCAGCACATTTTTAGATTTCGGAGCGTAACCACCTCCATTCTACATATCCTCGGAGTTAGATTGCAAGCAGCGGACCAGTTGCGTGGCATCCACGCTCCCCGGACCTCAATCATTTGGATTTCTTCTTCTGGGGTCACCTGAAATCCCTATTGTATGAGACGCCGGTGGCTATAGTAGAGGGTCTCACTACACGGATCCTCGTCACTTCAGCTGACATCTCCAGTACACTGGATATGTTAGAACGCTTTCGACAATCCTTCGTCCGTTGGTGTCAGATGTGCTATGATCTACGCAGCCATAACTTCAAACAATTCCTGTGACAATCTGTTTTCGTTGAATCTCTGAGGTTGAGCATTGATGCACTGTTCGTATTGTAAAAATGCTTTGCGTCTAATAAATGTATTTCTTACCTCTCATTGCATCTTTTCATTCCACAAGACATCACACCCTTCATAACTGTTTTTGCTAATTACTCCGACTAAACATGGTTTGTTGCCCATGTTCTATGGTGATTTGTCGTCCTCATGTTCCCTACTATTATCCTTCTGAACTTTTCGGTCAAACTCGGCTATTATACTGCCTCAAAGCATACATTTCAACGTTAAAATTATCCTATTGTATTCTGCTGGTTTTATCTATGAGCAGCATTATACACTATATACCAATAAGTATTTGGACACCCATACAAATTAGGATATCTGCAGTCTTGATCTACGTCACACCATTTGTACTAAAATATCGTGTTTAAAACAACATTGGGGCAAAGTTGCATGCAAGATGCCACGTCTGACTTTGAGAAGGACATAGTTGTTGGATATCACAGAAAAAGCCAATTCTTAATATGTAGTGTTAAACATTCTAAAATCGACAGTAGCTTATGCAATTAAAATGTGGAAGATGAATTGTGATTGCCGGAATGAGCAGATCCACACGATAATAAGAGATAGAGATCGACGAGTGCTGTCCAAAGAAATTCGGAAAAACCGCACCAAATTGATAATCCACATACTCCAGGAGTTCAAACAAGTATCCGGGACAGTTGTTTCGATATATACCATCTGCAAGGAAGCACTTGTGCTTGGTTTCCATTGCCGTGCTGAGACCTACAAACCTTTGATTACAAAATCCAACCACGCTGTTTATTTGAGGTGGTGAAAGGCACGTCGAAATTAGACCGTAGATGAGCGGAAACAGGTTCACTGGGGGTGATGAATCAAGTTTCTGTCTCTACCAATAGGATGGCAGAGTCTGTGTTTGGCGTATGCCTGGAGAACGTCTTTTGACAAAATGCATTGTGTCTACAGTAAAGTTTGGTGGAGGTGGAATTATGGTCTGGGAATATTTCTCGTGGAATGGACTGAGAACATTGATCCCAATTCATGGTAAACTCAAAGCCGATTCCTACTCCAGTATTATAGATAACAATGTGCTTCCTACGCTGGGGTAATTTTACGGGTTGGATCATTGCTACTTTCAAGATGACAACACTACTTGTCATGTTGCGAGGTCCACCATGGATTGATATGATGGCAATCGGATTAACCGACTAGACATACCTGTCCAGACTTGAATCCTATAGAAAACATGTGGAATGTATTAGATCGCAGAATTAAGTGGTGTTGTAACCGTCTAAAATCGAGGAAAGAACTAACATGTCCTTTTCAAGTCGAATGAAAGAAAATAGCACTGTCATCATCCAAACAATTGTGGCCCAGGAGGATTGAGGCTGTAATTGTTTCTGTTGGAGGCTCCATCAACTATTGAATACGAATTCATTTTGTTCATTTGAATTATCACAGGTGTCCAATTACTTATTGTTAGATATTTTATAAGAAAACCATAAGAGCAATTCACTTCTGCTCTTAACATATCTGCTAAGTTAAGATTTAAAAGAAGATAAAAAAAAGTTCGGAAAATGAACACGAGTTCGTTGCAAAAAGTTAAATCGGCAGAATAGAATAAAATCGTGTACTAAATGAATCAATCGATACAAAGACAAACATCACAATCTTAAAGGTAAATTCGGAGCAAAGATAGATTTTTTAAATGCGACATTTTTTCATTTGGAAATTAAATCTTTGTTATTGCTGCAAAAATATTTTTTATTATTGAAACAACACGAAATGGCACTAAAACACTTCATCCTTCTCTTTTTTTTATGGTAACACCAGATAAAAGTATGTTTTTTACGAAACTTATGTCGAAGGCAGTAAAGTCTTAAATGATTAAACCTTCAGATATTTAAACAATATTTTTTCTCAAAAATCTTTTAATGTAATATTTTTTTAAAAACAAATTGCATATATCTTTCTTTATATCTTTGGTAAAAAAATCATCACCAAATTAAGAAGGCATAAATAAGCCTACCAAATTTAGAAAGAGATTATCGTTCTTTTCTCAACAGTATTTACCTATCTAAGCCGCTTACAAAAGGGGCAACGACAAAGAGAAAAACGTTAAAAAATATTTGAAATATTTAATTTCGTTGATATAAAAACTCAAGTACAAATAAAAGTATTGCATTTTTGTCGCGATAAAATAGGAATTATTCTTTTTCTTCCCTAATTACCATTGTGCTCTGATGACTGTTTGCCAGGGTTTTACGTTTAATTTTTCCATATGTACTATTTTTCTCCCGACTCTTAAGAGTTAGAATGTTAAGTTCTTACTTTTTAAAATAAAAAAAAAAGTATAGAAAATGGAAGGAAAAGTATCATATATATGACTTATTAGAAAAGTGCGTTTTATGTATTTTAAAGATAAACGTGTTTTGCGTGTGTTTTACACTATAGTTCTTCTGTGAGCTTTTACAAAGAAGCTTAGAGATATTTTTTCATGCATAAAATGTGTAAAAAAAATGAAAGAAAATTGAATTTATCACAGAGAAGTAAATAAAAAAAAACACCTCTGTGATGTAAACACGGCTGCAAAAATACGACCTCACTTCAGTTCAGTTCATCCTCCTTTTTATTTTATTTTATTTTTTCTTTAATCTCGAAACATCTACGGTATTTCTCTTCAATCCTTCTTTATTAGGAGCTTTGATGATTTAGGTTTTTAAGAAAAGGAGAAGAAAACTTTATAAAAAAAACTCCACTAAAGTATGAAGTAGAAAAAGCCCACAAAAAAGTAAAAATAAAACTACTGTTCCTCCCCCCCCCCCTCTCCTCACCGAATTGATAAAGGGAAAGAGAAAAATGCTCTTTTTCGCGATACAAGAAAAAAAAAATGAACATCAAAACTGCTGAGCCCAAACCTCTAAAAAAATGCTTAAATGAAAAAAAAATTCTTTTTAGCTTTTTAAAAAAGTAAAGGAAAAAACCAGCCATGTGATCGATGGAAATATATCCTATCTATTCCACCCAATGTAAATAATCAAATCAAAGTGATAATAATAAATGAATAATACAACAACCAAAAAATAAGTCCTCACCACGATGTAGCGCCTCAACAACAAATTAAAAATATCTTATCAGTACTAAGGGAAAAAGAAACGTTCTTTTTTTTTTCACTTGCCCAGTTTTTATCCATCATTTTTTTCTATTCTCGTAAGGTTGTGGTCAGGTGTGAAATCTAATCAAAGAATAATACCTTATATTTATAAAAACAACCCACAAAAGCTGCAACATCCCCTTTTTCTTTCTTCCACCCCCTCACATACACATCAATTCTTCATTTTATTAAAATTTTTCGACGGTTCGAAACGGTAGCTAAACTAATTATTTCTAGAAGGGTAGGAGGAGAGCTTAATAAGTCGGTTACGAGAAATTAATTACGTTCCCTTCCGTATCGGGGGGGGGGGAGCTTGAAAGGGTGGAATGCGGATGTTCACCTACGGATGATGCAGATGAAAGAAGTTGATGATGATGAGGGTGATGAGAGATGGGCTGCATGATGGATGGCACCTATCAAAAATGTGAGCGATTGGTTCATCGGCAATTCATTTATTATATTAAAGGGTGGAGTTGTAGGTTTTTAGGCTTGAATGGATGGGTTAAGGCTTATATTTCGAATTGTATTCATATCTTGCGTGGATATGGTTTGCTCATGATGTGCTAAGAAGGTGCATGATATATGTTATTGCAAATTGATCTGCATAATAATATGGGTTATTTATCTTCTTCATAAATAATGTCAATATTCATTCAGTTAGATATTTCTTATTTTAAAGGGATACATGAAATTAAAAAAAACTATGACATACAATGAGAATAGTTTAACACGAAACTGAGGAAGCTGAATTATTTTTTGGCGTTAAAAGAATTTCTTATTAAAGGATAGCGCATATATATATATATATATTAACAAAAGTAAATTTATTAGAGTGCATTTTATTTACATAAAAATATATATTTGCATGCATTTAACAAAAACTGTTCAAATATTTACGTAATTTGCTCTCGCTTTTCAATTCCTACTATTAGTTCACACTTTCCCTATATTTATTTATTTATATATGTATCTTGTTCAAATTTTCAATCCTTAATAAAATGCTTTCTATTCATCCATTCAAGATCAAATACATTTTTTAAAACTTGTAGTGGATAACACTTGATGTTAATACAGCTATTAATTAAATTTAATTAACGAGTAACTAGTAACAAACGAAAATAATAGTCCAACAGCATATATAGAAAGGAAAATCGTTCGTTGTGTCCCTGTAGTGCAATGGATAATGCGTTGGACTTCTAATACAAAGGTCAAGGTATCGAATCCCATCTGGGACGGCCTACTTTCTGAGAAAGTGATTTCTTTTTACTATACTATTTTATTGGAATAATTAAATTTAATTAATGAATAAATAGTAACAAACAAAAATAATAGTCCAGCACCCTATATAGAAAGGACAATGGAAAATTGCAAGAAAAATAAGCTTTCTATTCTGCCATGTAATATTATGATTCTGTCATATGTATATACATATTTATGATAATTGTAACTTTATAAAAAGTATCTATCCATCTCTCTCTCTCTCTCTTCATTTTAAGCGAAATAGCATTTTGCTTTCCCCCCTGAACCTGTACATTCCCTTTAAAACTCACTTGCATGGCTGATATTTTCTGTATTTTGTTTTTTCCCAGAAGGAAAATTTTTTCGTGTTAAGGAAAAAAAAAAAAATGAATGAAAATACATAGCAATTTGTCGGAATCGTTGTATTATTTCGTGTTAACCGACATTTCGTCTTAAGGTATCCGACTAAGTTCGGAACCGTGATTTTAAAAAAGCCTATAAATGGATAATTTTCATGATATTTAGTGTCACTGAGATTAGACTACATGTATAAAATTGTTTTAAGG
>BMAV01027626.1:22144-84360 GCA_019973955.1 Trichonephila inaurata madagascariensis
AGAAAAGTGACTCACTCATTCATTCACTCACTTATCACAAGATATATGGAACTGTTAGACGTACAGACTTGAAATTTCACCGACGTGTTCCTTTAGAAGATAGACTAGAGATCTTCTAAGATAACTGTTTTTGTGGTATTTATTGGGATTATATTGGGATTACGGGGGCCATTTAAAGATAAAAATTGCAGTTTTTGAACTAGGACACCAACAGATTAGAAGTTTGGCAGGTATGTTAATTTTGCTGAGTAGAGATTCGCTAAGAGCTATCTTTGGGGACATCGGCCCCCAATGGGTTTGCGGAGGATTATATATAAATAAAACAAGCTGGCCAAAGAGGCGTCGACGCTGCATCCACCTTGCCTTTCCGATGCCTCTTCGAAACGCCAAGCGACTTCTCAGGGGCAAATTGCGACAGAAGAGAATTTCCACGCTTACAGACCTGGCTGTTGGCAAATCTTGGTCTTGTCTGCTCGATGGCCAAAGACGTGCTCAGCTTTCTGCCCTACCTAGGGTGGAGGACGTGGCATGTTTCAGAATCATCACAGGGCATGATTGCATGCAAGCCCATCTGCTTAAGATTGGCCTGGCTGATTCACCACTCTGCCCTCTCTGTAAATCCGTGCCAATGACTGGAGAGCATCTATCCGATTGCCCCGCTCTACTTCATGTTCTCTCGCAAGACAACTGTGGAGTTCTCCTTCCAGCTAGAACGACATCTGCTTTATATAAGACCGCAAGACGCCTTATGTCCGAGAGGACGTAGGCGGGCGAAATTTAAAAAAAAATATAAATAAAACGACCGTTTTTGAAGTAGTAGACCAACAGAGACTTGTGAAATTAGGAAAGTATTCCTATTTTGTTGAGTAGAGATCTGGGGTAAATGTGTTTTGCGAAAATCAACTACCAAGGGATTACGAAGTCGTTATAGAGCATGGGTCGGCAACCTATGACCCGCGTACCACATGTGGCCCACTGTACAATTATCAGTAGCACTCTACACTACTCTACAAATTTGGGTGAATAGAAGTTGATTAATGTGTAATGGACCTCTTATTTGGCAAACAGAATTATGGACATTTACGGAATTACGAAAAAATCGGAAAGATAACACCAAAAATAAATTTACAGCTATTTTGTAAATTATTGAATGTCATTTTTGAAGAGATTTGGTAGTTTGAGAGAGGAAAGAAAAATTGCAGGTACTCAGCTTTTCGTTTTTGGTTTTACATACCGAAGTAAAAAAAATCTTTCATATGAAAAATATTTCCAGTCCGTACAGACAGTGTTTAACAACTGAATGCTTAGAATCATGCAAAATTGAAAGTCACAAATTATACCCCTGGTTTTGTGATGTGAAAGTAGAGGAGTACAAGAACTAGGTTCACATTAAAATTTTTATTTATCTTTTTACTTAACTGTAATGAAGGGAAATACTTATGTTTTATATTGTTGATTTCTTATTGCTGTTTATGATGTTTAAAAGTACTTATGTTGAAAATGTGTTTAATGTTATGTTTAAAAATATTTAATATATGTACAATTTTAGTATTTTTTGGTTTTGTTTTTTGTTGAAGAAATAAATACAGTGGAATGTCGTTTATCCGAATCAATTGGGACCGGGCACCATTCGGATACGCGATTGTTCGTACAACCGAAAAGTGTATGCGATCCATGTAGTATATGAAACCGGGCACTATACGAATATTGAAAATCATCACATGCGAGAAACGTGCTTGAAGAAAAAGCAAAATAGGTGCAAAATGTCGCAAGTTTACTTTTATTGTGGAGAATTATCACTTATTTACCACTCTGTACCAATGTACGCCTTCGTTTTTTCGCTGCAAGGTTTCTGATTCTCTTGAGCAGCAGTAGGTTCGGATATTTGACGATCCGGATAATTGACATTGGAATAAACGACATTCTACTGTATATTTCTTGCTTATTTTATGTTAAGAAATATCTTTAAGCGATGCAAAATTAATACGTGATAAAACTCTAAACTTATATTATTGACCTCTATTCTCTAACTTTGCATGCATTATCGCAGGAATCGAAAAGTTTCAAATAAGGCCTACTTTGTGACACGCTGAATCATATTAGTAGATTGGTTTGGTCCGCCAGAGCTAAAAGGTTGCCGACCCCTGTTGACACGCTTCTAATTGCGGAACTAATAGAACTAAGGACTAGACATTTTGTAAGAATGTTTCCCTTATTGAGTAGAGATCGTCTAAAAGTTGTTTTTGAAGAATTCGTCTACGAGTGGGCCTTCAGGAACGTAAGTCATAAGTGCACTTCTATTTTACAAACTCAATTGATATCATCTTTGCATCAAGAATCGAGGGCTGTAAGAATGTTTTTCGGTACAATCGAAAGCTTAAGGCTAAGACTTGGATGTCAATAGTAATTTAAAAAGCATGTGCAGATATACATCATGAAATACCCAGCGAAGTGGTTGGACTGTATTTAGCTCACATATGCTTTTTGATCGAATTGATGTTTACTGAAGTGACAAATGTTCTATGCATTATTTCTTTATAAGGTAATATAAAATAATATTTCAGAGTGTAAGATGAGTTAAACCAGTGATTCTCAAAGGGGTCTATGACGACCTGCAAGGGGTCCACGACAGCGAAACAATAATTAAGGGGTCCATGAGGTGTAAATGAGGGTCTACAATAGTGGTTGTCATTAAACCAGATCGTGACTGATATTAAAAAGAAATTAAATCCAGTGGAAACTAGACTTATTTATCAGATTTATTTACTAAATTTAATGAGGTTAATTTGCAGTTACAAGACAACCGCATTAATTTTATTAAAACAGTGACCACATTTCAGCCTTTCTTGACAGAATTAAGCTAAAGGCGTATAATTTTGGACGTGACCAACATTTTAATGCCCCTTATTTTAAATTTTTAAATTAGGTTTGAGAATGTTTTGACTATCTTAATACCACAGTAGGCAATGAATTAATATGGTCACTTTGAAAAAAAAATCAGATTAAAAGAATTAAGTACTAGGAATATGCACTAACGTAGATCTTAAAGGAAAGTTCAAAGAAACGATGCGAGCAATTTTGGCTTTAAAAAGATATACCTGTTATTTGTGACGGGCTCACGCGTCTTTTCTGTAACATAACCTCTGGGTTCTTTGACTTCCAAGATTAATGGCAAATCTTTCTCAACCCAAATCCAAGAAGGGAAATACGATTATGAAATACAAATAAGATAGCTTTTAAAAGAACAGAAGTTTCAGTAAGCAGAATGGCAATTGAGGTAAAGTTATGTTTGGAAGAGATACGAGTGTGAATTGACGGTCTATCATAAAGTTACCAAGATATCGAGCCATTACTACAAGGTACATACCATTGCACGCGCGCCCAGGTGATTCGTACGTGATAGAATCTTATTTTGGATTAAGGTAGGACTGATTATTTGATATTAGGACTTGTAATATTATCAGAATTGAAAGTAGGCGGATAATATAATTATTTAGATAAGTGGTCTAAGTTACGCGATCCAGTTTAACTATTGCTGTGTGTTTGATTTATTAGATTCTCACTTATTAAAATTTATCTAAATTATTAGAAATTTAAGTTATATTCTTAATAAAGTCATATTAAGAATTTTAAAATGTCTGATCATTTTGTAAATCCCACACCTCTAATTCACGCTAACAATCAAAGATATGGTCACTATAGAGTGACCACATCACATATTTATTCCATATTAGGGAACATCTTGAGAAAGTTTTCAATTAGTTTTCCTAGTGAGAGGGAGTTTCAGTAAGTTTGGTAATCTCAAAAACAAAAAACAAAAAAAAAAATAGCATTGTGGGAAAATACTGGACATTATTAACCGAGGAGATATTTAGGGTTAAAATCTGATAAAATTGATGCCAAACTTTGAAAATTTGTTATTGCATCCCTATATTCATTCTTCCCATTAAAATCATTTGTATGTTACTCAGTTATTTTATGTAACAGTTATTTTATGCATTAATTAAATTTTAATATAATTAATTAACACAAGTTTTTTCTTATGTTTTAAACACTCTATACTTCACTACACAGTTAAAAATTGTAATCTTTTAAAGTAATTAGCTCTATTCTAAAGTAATTAGCTCTAACCTACTGTCAAAAACACATTTAAGTTGATGAATTTGCAAAACTTTAATATTAGGTAAGTAGGGGGTCTACCCCAAACTGAAAAACCTGTCAAGGGGTCTATGTGGCAAAAAAGTTTGGGAACCTCTCATTTAAACATACAATAATATGAATTTCATATATTTGTTTTTGTTGTTCAATAATCTTTGTATCTGGGAAGAGAAATTCAGATACAATATTTTGGCAGACTATATACTAAATTGAATTGAATCTCAATATCCATGTGATGGAGAGTGGGTAACTACTCAGATGTCATTTTCGTCTCTTGGCCATAACTCAAAATTATGTTTTTACTTGGTGAGCTGTCACGTAGCTATAAAGGCTCACTAATTTTAATTTTTTTTCTTTCCATTTTTTCTATATCTACATTGCTCTGAAAAAATTTAAAAATTGATTTAAAATTTAAAAAAAAAATAACTTTCAGATAAATTTGATTGGTGAAATTTCAATCTTCCAAATGATGAAAAAAAACAAGTAATACAATTTTTTTTTGAGTCAATTTCTATTTAGATCAACAAATATATATGTATATATTAGCTATTTCTTATTAAATAGTTACAATTAATATAAATATGTATATGCATATGCAGTGGTGCACACAAAGGGGTGTCCTAGGGGTCCGGACACCCTCCCATAGCCCTTGATTTTTTTCGATTGGTTATAATCCTATGTATATAATACTTAAAATTTAATTATGTATTTGTTAATAATAATTAGTTTTATTAATTAATACTAATTATTTGTTCAATAATTAATTTTGTATTACTTTTGTTCCCGAAAATCGACCAAATCAAAAGAATATGTTTGGCGGCGTATTAGAGCATGATACCAAAATGGTGGACTTTCGACCATGGACCATTTATATATATATATATATATATATATATAAATGTATTAAAAATTATTTTTAAAAATAAAAAAAACAGAAATATAAATATATATAGAAGAAAATAAAATCTGGACCATTTATATATATATATATATATATATATATAAATGGAATTAAAATTAGTTTGAAAAATAAAAAAACCACAAATATTAGGATATATCAAAGAAAATAAAATCAATAACTTAGAAATGAGGAAAAATAGGACTAATTGTTAAAGTAAGAAAGGAAAAGGTTATGAACGTTGATCGAATTTTATTTTTCCATTGCCTGTTTTTTTATCTATCGTTGACATTTTTTTTTTTTTATAAAACCCCAATAACTCCTTTATTATTAAAACATCATAAGTCAATTTATTCGCAACTCATTTAACTTGCAGTTCACACATTTACCTTTATTTTTCTATTTTTCCACTGAAACGTGCTGAAGGAAATTTTCTTACTTAAATATCTCCTTGTTAATGCATCGATAAACAATTTGCTAACGCGTTGTTATTTTACTTTTAAAAATGTCTTTTAATTCCGAGACAGTCAGGTTGAAATTTTTAAAAAAAATATGGAAAACATAATTTAATGATCTTTTATAAAGTACTTTTCAATTTAAATATTATGAAATAAATGCACGTAGTCCATACTTCATTTGAGGATGAAGTATGTGCTCCATCATTATTTTATATTCAATGCCCTTTTTAAAGTTTGTAAAAAACCACTGTATGTTTTTATTCACAATGAAATGTGCATTCATATAAACTGTTATTCACACACAAAAGTTTATTTTAGGTATTCTTAAGACGCTTCTGAATTCATTTCATGTCTCCCAAAAAAAGCAAAATAAATAAATAAATAATAAATCAGATCAAATGTTCTTTTCATAAAGACTATTCATTATGTCCTTAAAAAAGACATATAACATTGAACAACACAATCGAAAATCGAAATAATTCCTGCCTGCATTATATATAAATAAATATCTCCACAAGCTACAATTTATCATCTGTAACAATAAGTAGTATCAGATACCAGCATTATCTTAATAAAAAGAAAGGAACCCAATTGTTTTCCTGTAGCTAATTTTTCCGAGCGCCATCAGCAATCTGTGCAGAACGTTCGAATCGAAATTAAACCTTGCGTCCCTAGATAACAAAAGGAAATAATTTCTTTTATCTTTATGCTTTAGAAATTGCCAGTATTCCCCGAGCACCTGTTCCTTGAGGACGCTAAGAAATTGCTCATTCAAAATCCGGAAATAGAATATCTTTTTAAACGAAGAGGGTCAGAGCAAAGCAGAGAGAGAGAGAAAAAAATGGCAAAAGAGTAACCTTTCCCGCTTAAACTAAAGAGCTATTTTCCACGTTGTGTGGCGATGACGTGATTGGGCCATGCAATTAGTTGACATCTTTCGTTGAGTGGCTGCTAAATTCTTTAAGACACCCTCCCCTCCAGCCCCTTCCAACATCCTTTCGTTTTGTTTCGGGTAACTGTTTTAAGTGAGGCAATTTTGTTTCGGCTTGGAAATGGTGAAAAAGTTTTCTTGTTCGAATGTTTAGGATGAAAGTATTGGAATGGCGTTTGTTGCAACAGGCTAAATTGATTTTTCTAATCAGAAAGAAAGATTTAAGACTAGATTGGAGGAAAAAACGTTAATTTCCAGCAGACTTTATAAATTATATTACTGAAAACATCCAAATTAATTCACACAAAATGTAGAAAGAAAGTAAATATATGTAATTGGACTAGAAACTTTTAATTACTTTATCTGTTTTATAAAGAATTACTAGAGAAAAACTTGTTTTTTGTGCTTTATGTGTCTAAACATTAAGTCTTGATCACTATAAAAATAAATTACATTCTATATAGATTAGCTAATAATATAAATATTTCATATCCTTCGGATGTTATTTTTTACTTTAAATAACACTTTCAAATTGATACTGATTGGTTAAAATTTTCAATGAGCCAAATTTTTCAAAAATATTTAGCTACGTGAAACAAAGATTCATAGCCTTAGTGGTAAATTTGAACGAGGAAAGTGGCGTTGTAATTAAAAGAAAGTGTGATAATGTATAAAATTTACAACAACAACAAAAAAAATTGATATTATTTAAACCATTAAAAATAACTTAATTTTCCAAATACAACGGTACATAGAAATATTTTCTAAGTAAGCAACCTGTAGCATCTGCATCAAGATTGAGTTCAATTATATTATTATTATTTTTTAATAATTCCGACTGATTTGACTCTTTCATGTGTTCTATGAAATTATCTAATTAATGAATTACGCAGGTGAATCCATTCATCTTGAGTTTTAAATCTTCAGGTAAATTCATGACACCTATGAGCCCGATATTTGTTTTATTAAAACAAGTTTAACAAAAAATATCAATTTGGAAACATTTATAAATATTGTAGTTCCTCTTTTCTTCGCTGAAGAGTAAATAAACAAATCATTACTGGAATCTAAAGTTACTTTATGTACAGCTCTAGCTATTGAATTTGATATATCAGGAAGGAATGTAAAGGAAACTTATTGGGTGTATACATTATAAAGTGGAAAGAATAAGTAAGTAAATCTGTAGGATATTCGTAGGTATAGATCCCAAAGCCAAGAACAGCCATCTCTGGAAACAATAATAGCACTTATCTACTTGACCATGGTCGACAGGGGCTGAATTGCATGTGAAGCTATAATATGGCTTCAGTACTAGTACAAATTTCCTCGATCATAGTTGCTTGAAAATGGTGGTGTACCATTCACTCGGCAATCATTGTCTAGACGTCTTCAACTCTTAATATACGAGAAAAACAAGCTGGACAGGCAACTGTTCTATATCAAGACGGTCAGAAAATGAAAGATTTGTGCATTGTCTTGCTGAAACATAACGTTACAGATAATTCAAAGGTAGGGCAGAGCAACGGCCCCTAACACATTATAAATGTAATAGTTAGTGTTCAAAATTTGGGCTATTAGAAGAGTTGATTGAAAAGTGTATCCATCCAATGGAAACCCATACCATCACTATATAATGGACCGGCATGATGATGTTGAATACAAGCTATCCATGTGCGTTCTCGAAGTTTCCGCCATATACAGATGTAGCCATCATGATGCAGTAAAGGGAATCGGGATTCCTCTGAAAAACTAAAAAGAATTTCATTCCTGCGTCCTGGTGTATTTTTGATCCCACCTTTGAAACCCCTCGTGTCTGGGATGCAAGGTCAAGAACTGGCTACGGCAGATAATGTCTCAAATTAGTTTAAGTTTAAAAATTACTTATTCCGTCTGGAACAATCAATGTTTGTGCATTTGACATCTATTTGAAAGTTTGAGTAAACTGAGTGAATGTTTGAAGGATGAAGTACAAGCAGCAATTCCTTATCTTAAGAAGGATTTCCTTATTTTAATCAGCATTATAAAAGATAAAAAATCACGAAAATACTGCAGTAAACGATAAAGGTATTATGATTGTGCAACATAAAATGGTATTGAAATTTCAGCAATCTGGATGAAGAATTTCGAGGCACGATGTTAAAACTCTCAGTGAACCTTGATCGTGCCATGTGATTCGGTGATACAGAAAAACAATAGGGGATTCTTAAGCAATTCCTGAACTTACCAGTGCGATAAATATTTTAACAAACTAAAGAATAATGCGGCAAAAATAAGATAAAAACTACACCTTCATATATATTAGACTTTTCTTTACAGTATACTTAACTCTTTAGCATACGGTAGATTTACATATTTTTTAAAATTTCTAATACTTTTTCGTATGACAGAAATTTCTACACTGGTATACGTCAACCACCTTCCTTTTTTCATTTTTAAAAGTAGTTTCTAATTTCTCAGCTGTAAAGTTATTGCTATTACGTACTCGTTGTACTATGTATGCGGAATTTTACTGTCAAGGGCTTAGTGTCCTGAAATTCCTGCTTTTCTAAAATGGGACTTGCAGAACAAAGAAAAACGATGATACAAATTTACTTCATAGTTATTGTTTGCTGTGTTTGTAAAAGTTAGAAGGTTGAGTTCTTTATAAAGTACCACATATTATCATCTGATTCTACAAAATTAAGAAATATGTTTCTGTATTGCTAGAAGAATATATTACAGCAAATCAACCTTCTGAGTAACACAAGACTTGATAGAGTGAGTACAATGCTTAATCACTTCTAAAATAGATTATTTTAGCAAGTCAGCCATTAAAATCAATTAGAACTTCTGTGGTGTATGTATTATATTTGAATATGTATACCTATTAAAAATATTGTGTTGCTCTACAGAGCTCTAAGCATTCGTTATGTTCTTTAAATTAAGCCATGGGTTCTAAGAATTTAAGAAAAAAATTAAAAGATTGCTATTATTAGCCTTGTTAAAAAGACTGGTCATATGGGATTCCTAAATGCATTATCGACAGGGTTAAAGTTTAAAGCTTAAGACATTATTTTAAAACACTCATTCTATGTTCCGGAACTAACTTTAAACTTTATGTAAAATTTTTAATGTTATAAAAATACAATTATTTCATACCGAATTATATCTCAAGACTCTCCAATGATTCCATGCATTTTATATTTTTATACCTCTGACTGCTATATTAGTTCTTCATAAGTTTCCGAAGGTGAATCTCTATCCTGAAGGATAGTGTAATTTTTATAAAATCACTGTATAAAATCACTGTCATGTGATGTTAAAGAAATTATATACGATTTATTGGCTATTGTTTTGCATATATAAATTCTCTCTCGTATGTTTTTATAGTATTGTTATTAGCAGTTATATATGGATAGTAATTCAGTAAACTTTTTCATCAATAAAATGAATTCAAGATTTACACTTCCTTTCCGTCTTATGCTATAACTGACCAGGAAATTAATTCTTCTTTAAAATTTCCTTGGTCATTATTTAATTTGAGTTACATAGTACACTGCTCAGAAGAAAAAATTAGTGGAACAATAAAAAAAAGTGAAGAAACTGTTGCGCAATAGCCATGCATGGAGTTAAAACGGAGAATACATGTGTTACAAAACACAATACAGAAAAAAAAAGGCAAAAACAATTGTAAAGGAACTTTAATTCTTTTCAATGGTATTAAGAACATGAATCGATGCTCCAGAGCAAAAATTTGGCTGCATGTAAATGACAAAAAACTTATTGTTTGGAAATGATGCAGGATTTTTAATGAGGTGTGTGGTTCCCCCGAACTCCGAAGACTGTCCGGGTGTTTATTTTTTTTTTAATGCGATGAAGTTATCAAAAAGACTTCGAGGAATACTCTTCCACTCTTGATAAAGTGCAATCTCTCCAAGTCTTGGACAGTAACAAGAGCCCCTGGCCTTGCAGAAACTGATGCGATGCCCCTTTAAACAATTAAAAGTTAAATTTAAACCAGATCCGATTTATATTGCAATCGCATCATGACGTAAATTAAATAAAATATAAACATAAGTAACTATGAGATAATGCTGAACATGGCTAATTTAATATTAAATTTATCATTGTTATTAAGAGAATTTATATGAAAATAAACCACTTATCTGAGAGAAAAAAGAATGGTGAGAAGAGGCTCCTGGTTTTATTAGTGTTGGTAGGGAATATTTAGTGTCTGAGTTACATCTTGATTTTCCTCGTTCTCTCTGAATTCTCTCCGCTTTACACCAGAATTCCAGATATGCACTATTTTCGGTCATTGCTGTTAATTCTTTGATTCTGTGAGCGCTACCACGGAAAGTTACAATTAAAAACTTTATAGGTCCAACGACCCAAGGAGGTGAGAACACACCCTTCTTAAGGAATGCAAAAAAAAACATTCTGTGCACAAGGGTAAGGGTAAAAAATACAAATATACAGGGACCATATACGTCGCAATGGAGTCCCTTATCACAACGTGTCGTCTAAGTATGTACAAAAATAGGCTTGATCGGACTTAAGATCAAGAAAGCATGCTGTCCACAATACTCTGTGTATTGTTTCTGCTTCAATAAGGTTCTCCACAAGAAAAGCCGTATAATATCTGGCATTATCCTGCATTAACGCATTATCTACCGATGGTACTTATAAGTACCACTCACTTTAAAATGACATAGAATAACCATTTTTTCGAATACTCTGACGATACTTAGCAGGAATATTCTTTTAAATCCACTATTCCAAGATATATGGCAGCACGGGTTCTATGATGTGTATTTTAGTGGAGAAGGCGAATAGTTTTATAGCCTTATGAGGCCTCAGAATCTGAAACCTTAGAGCCGTAAAATTGCCCTTCCAAATGATATGCATGTCTATGAAGAGATTCCAGCCCATAGCATCAAACCACCTAATCCATAATGTGATCTTTTCCGGACGAATAGAGGAATTTTTTCGAGTGTTCTTTTCTTTCCATTCCAAAACACATCTGGTGTCACATTCTAAACTAAATCGGGTCTCATCGTTAACATCCCTTGACTCCAATCATTTTGCATCCAATATCAATGTTCCTCACTTTCTTCGAGCCCCAAAGTATATTGTTGTTAATAGAATACACGCAATCGGCATATGGGCATACAGTACCCCTTCATGAAGATCATTTCAGATTGTTTGGCTTGAGGCCCTTCATCCTGTTTGTCAGAAGAAATTTTCTTTGAATCTTCGTCGCATTGTCAATTCTGTCTCAAAGAGGTGTTAACAGGATATATCGGACATGATTTTCCGTGGAAGCACGAGGATGACCTTGTCCTTGTTAACGTCGAACATCTTCTGTTTCTTGGATCGATTCCAGAGTCTTCAATGACACTTATTGTCACTCAACACACTTGTTGTCCGTTGTAATTCTTTCTAGTCGTTGTAATTCGTTCTCGGATTTCAGTCTACCGATAATACTCCAAGCCAGGGATTCCGGTAGATGACGTTATCGTATCTCCAAATAAAAACACAGTTACTCTTTTCTCAAATAAGCCGCCGAAAAGTTGAATCTCGTCACTGAGACCACGAAAAATAATGGCTTCAACGAAATCACGATTTTTCCACTTATAACCTTTTTCACGTTTTTGAAGTCATGAACGTTGATTTGTATATAAAATTTTCTTCCTCTGTTACGCTTTAGACTAGGGATGTTTTGTTTTATGTTAGTTATTAGTAGAAATACCTGCGTAATTTCTTTAAATTCACGTATTCCCCCAATTTTTTTTTTGAGCAGTGTATTATCTCTTGTGTGTGATACTTTTAAATTAAAAATTACTCTTATGTAAATCATTTGGAAAACCTCTGAAAAAGTTTAGAGAACCAAAGATATTGTTTGCAAGGATTATTTTCACTCTTGATAGATGTTCCACATAAAAAGTTTCCAAATTAATTTTATATTAGAAATATATATTTCATGCATTATACACACACATATTTCCTTCTGTACCTTTAGTGTCATTCCATAAGTCTTAAACAGAGGAAAAAACTGAAACTAGAAAAAACTGAATTGAAAAATCCTCATTTGCATGATTTATGAGGTACGGCTCGGGTGTAGTTTCATCATTTGATAATTTTTTTTTCAAATTTTAAAGCTATCTATACTCTTGTGTGCAGTATTAGTATAATGGAAAATTACATTACAAGCAAAATAAATCAATGACTAAAATTTTCCATATTCTATTCGTAAAGGAATTTTTTTCTCTGTTATTATCGTTATAGAAAGAAAGCAGAAAATAATTACTAGAGAGATGACTTACTTTATCCTTCTACGCCTTCATGTTTTGGGTCATCTCGTCTGATTTCAGTGATTAAGTCTGCACAGGTACACATATAATGGGGGATATCGGTGCTATTGTGGCGAATCTCAAAGCCTTGATTTTCAACCTAAGTCAAGTTTTGGGAACAATAACAATATTAAATCATAAATACTAACTAAGCGTCCTTATTTCTACTTTTCGGTGGGCTAGTTCAGTAATCAAAAACAGTGATGGTGGAATACACGTTAATACATGGTCATACGTTCAAGCCTTATTGTTAGTTCCAAGAACATCTTGTCATGAATGTATTGAATAATGGATTCTATACAGTGTCATATATTCAACGGAGTCTCGAAGTCCTAATGTAGAATTTTATGGAAATTAGGAGAGTCTAGTTTTAACAATGTTTAATCTTACTCATCTATAGTGTAAAAATTATTCAGCAATAAAGAGGATGAGGACCTCTCTCTCTATGCTAAGTGACTTTAGGTACTCACACAATGTAAGCACTTAAAAGGACAACGCAGATTGAAGTATCAACTCAATTATCATCTTCACCCTTTCATAACTAAATTCACATTATTTTCAGAGTTGCTATCAACTGAAATAATAACCGGTGTTTTCTATCAAAATTTCTCTAGTCTGATATATTAAAGTATGAAAAAATCCACTCCAATATTATAAATTTCAAAAACTCTAGTTCAAGCTTTGTATAAAAGTTTTAGGTACATATAGGCAAAATATTATCTTCATAGAAGAAAATATTTTCATAAAGGAGAATAATTTTAAAATATTATTTTTCTCCCATTTTTTGCCAAAAAATTGCATGTAAATAATTTTTATTTTGTAATAATATTCCCAAAGTAATTTTATATGTATAGTTTAATTAAGTGAACCTATCAAGACAATTATTCATTTATATACAGTCTAAAAATAACGGTTCCGAACATAGTAGGTCAATTTTACTTGACATCGTCATAATTCCTCATGACATTCTTGTCATAATCAACCTTGAATACATTAATCATTCGACTACAAAGGTCTTACCTGTTGGTAAGACTTACAATCATTAGTATGATATTCCCAAAGCGTACAGATTCCCTCCCTTCAATATTTCTCCAACAAATAATAATACACGCAATTGCGATAGTAACTTTTCACTTTCTTAACTGCGTTGATACCCAACCCATCTCGCTCGTACTCCGATGTGAATTGTTACCGTAGCTTTTTCCGGAGAGGAAATGCCCTATCAGCGACTGATGCTCTGAAGGGACCCCGTACGACATCGAGATACGACGGGATAATATCATTACTGGAGATATTTCTTCGCTCTGTTAGTGTCCGTTACAGCGGAACTATCCACTGATGACAAGCTCCCGAGAGATACAAGGGCGGGGGGCGAGATCAGAGAGGGATATTATCCAGCACTGAAGATAACATTGTTTCCGGGCCGTAGGGAGGGGGGATGAGGAATGGAAAAGCCCAAGAAATCGGATACCTATTATTGTAACTAACGATGAAGGAAGAGTGGGTGTCTTTTAATTAATTGATTTGTATGGAGGAATGGGATTGTGAAAAAGAAATGCAGTGTAGGAAAAGTTTCGAATCATCGATAATACTTTTATTTTGGGTATCTCGTTTTCTTTATCTGTATAAATTAAGAGTACACCCAACTATTTTTCTGCAGGGCCTTTTTTTTTTTATTTTTGCATGATTTTGAAATAATATGGTTCTCTCAGTGGCGCACACAGGGGGGGCTCGGGGGGCGGCCCCCCCCCCCCCCAAAGCCCACGATTTTTTTCCGATTGGTTATAATTTTAATTATATAATACGTAAAATTTAATTGAATATTTGTTATTAACGATTAATTTTATTAATTAATGCTAATTATTTAATAATTAGTTTTTTACTGTGTTTTGTTCCCGAAAATCGACAAAATCAAAAGGAGCATGATACAAGAATGGTGAATTTTCGACCCCGGACCACTCCCCTCCCCTTGAAAAATTCCTGTGTGCGCTATTGGGCTCTCTAATATATTTTTTTACACGAATGTTTTGTTCCAGTACAAATCCCCCTCCCCTCTCAAATTTTTAATTTTTTTAAAAAATCTAATTTTGACAATAAATAAGAAAAAAGTCGGCTTATGCCCGCGCCTGTGTGAGTGACTTGGTCTATTTATTAGCTTGTTTACTTTGTATTCTGGAGTTACGGGGAATGCCCAAATTTTTATAGTCACTTTTTCTTTATTTTATTTTACTTCAACTTGTGTAACGCGAATCTTCCCTAATCCTCTTGGGTAAATTTATTCTTTTTAACTATGAGTTCAGTTGAAAACCTTTCTCGGTGAAGAAGACAAAATTTAGGTAAATTAATTCTTCTATTTAAACGTTGGCAGTAGAGTAGACGAGGATAGTTGACTGTTGAAAGTTGAGATTGACTTGGGAATAAGAACGACCAGAGGTCGTATAGGTAAGCAAGATATCTAAAGATAATTCCAACGTAGAAGTCAAGAGCGCTCCAGTATCAGATAAGTACATTTACATGTTAGTTCAATTAATTGTATGCGGTTGCTCTTCCGGATTTAATATTTAGTGTGCATTCCCTTCCTTTAATTGTGTTGGTTGATTAAGTAAAAGTAGTAATAAAATTGTGCTAAAGTTACTATGGTTGATCTTTGCTCGAACCCCGAAACATTAATGTCCTCCGGAGTGTTACAAACTTGAACACAGCATTTCTTTCTTCAGGATAATTGTATTATATGTTAAAGTGTTCAGTTCGTAGGATGCAATAAATAATTTCAATATATATAAAGTTCTAAAGGTTAATGTAGAAGTTAAAGTTGTTGTTTTTAAGTCGATGTAGAAATTTCCAGTTCAATTTTTGTTCATGATAATTTCTTTCTATTATAAACATATATAATATTCCAGTTCGTAATAAACTTGCATGATTGTTATCTAGTAATAAATAGTAGTTAGTTTTATTCCTAATTTCAATTTGAATTTTTACATCTTGCATGTTCATATAGCAGTGCTTCTCAAACTTTCTATACTTCCGACCCAATTTTCAGTCATAACTTTCATCGCGCCCCCCTCCACACAATAACGATGTACTGAATTCAATAATAATATGCTTTGACGTAAAGCTACAATACGACTTTAATTACATATCGTACAAATTATCAAGATAAGTATTAAATTTCGCATGTAATTTTATGACATTTTCATAGAGTTCCTGCTAATTATTAAACTAGTTTTTAACTTAACACTTTTAATTTAATTATGAAACACATTGTGCAGTACTAATACATTTATAAGTGTATTATATCAGTGTAAATCTGTATTTTATGATGTCAGAATGTATTTTGTTTTGCTTCCTTTCAGTAAATTATTTATTTTTTTTTTTAAATAATCTTCTGTTTTTGTTTTTTTGATATACTCGCCCCCCTAGGGGGCGCGCCCCACAGTTTGAGAAACACTGTCTTATAGACTGAATTTCCACTCTTCTCAAATTTCAATATTTTGTGTTGTAATAAAAATGAATTTTTTATTGTTTTATAGAGCTATGCAACACAACTTTCATTATTTCTTTTTTGCCCGGTATTTTGTGAAAATATTTAGATTTTTTTTTTTTTTTCATCTTACACGATATTTTAAAGTTGTGGAGCATATCCTCAAAATTACCATATGTCGCACGTATTTTTTACTCAATTTTTCTTGCACGGTTTTCTAAGGAACGTATCACCTTATAAAAAATTGAGTCGGGTGTAGTTTTTTCTTTCGAATATTTTTTTTCACTAATTAATTAAATTTGAATTAACTTTTGACTAGAACATTTTTGTTTACTAGATTTTTTTTTCGTTGTGTGTGAAATCACATATTGGTATTTTCTTTTTCGAATTTATGCTAAGAAAACCTATTTGCGTATAATTTTTCAATAAAATTAAATCACCTACATATTTTTTTTTCTAAAACTTTTAATTGTTCACAAAACTAAAATTAAATGTAAGAACTCCAAAATCTGATAAAAAATTTTCAGCTTGCCTTATTTTATTTTTGAAGTATAACATGTAAGGAGATCTCTTCGGGTCCTTCTATTTTTCCTTCTTTCGTTTACTTCTATTTTCTGACTCTTCATGCATTGTCACTTGAATCGAATTATAACATTATAACTATTTCGTTGATCTCGATCTCTGGATTAGAGGCTTTCTGATATTTTTTAACTATCATATTTAAAATATTTTGAATATTTAAAAAAAGAAAGGGGAAAAAAAGACGAAATGTTTTCAGTGTGAAGTACGGTTTTCTGAGTTCTCACTTTTCCATTCACTCTGCAGACACAAATCATGCTCTAATTGAATCCGTATTAAGTAATATTATACCTTACTTCATTTACCTTAAAACCAAATTTCTTTCCATGCATTTAGTAATTTTTAGGATATTGAAAACCCTCTACAATTATTTTGATTTAGACTTAGATCTTAAAACGATGAATTGCAATTAAAAACCAATGATAAAGGAAATGCATAGTCTGAATAATAAAATACGAACATAGTGAGTGGTGGAAACAACAGTTTCATTCTACCAATACAGATATAGATTACAAATACTTGATTGATTTTCACAGAAAAGAAGCAAGCAGTTTACCATTTGCCCCAAACTCTTGAATTCTATTCATTAAGGCATGTGAAAAATTATTTCGTATGCATTAATAAAGATAGATGGCCAATATATTGTAGGTCGACAAGCAAATGAGTAGAATAATGCAAGTTGTATATTTTTTTATAAAGATGGCGAGTGATGTGTCTACTACAACGGTCTTTTACGTCTTACCAACCCGCGAAAATTCTTTGAGTGTATACCTGTATGACATCAATTTTTCTTACAACTTGACAAACAAGAAGAAATAAATAGAAATGAGTTTTTTTGACCTAGAAAGATGTTTGAAATAACAATAATTTACCTTATCTCTAAATTATGAAAATCAATAGTTCTTGATCGCCAAATGGCCATGGTCCGGACCTCGTGGTTAGCTTTGGTTAACCCTTGTGCCGCTAAAAACCTGCTGTGTAGAGGGGCTGATGCACTATAAATCTATAAGAGAGCAAACTCTCAAGTTGGCATGCTGTAAATATTTAGAGAAAGGTGACAACCTAGATATCCTCCTCGTCTCTTGACCATGATTCAAAATTACGAGGTCCGTCTCCAATATACTTTAAGTAGCTTCTGAGTGCAACGTAAGTCAAAACTGAAGAAAATCAGACGAAAAGACAATGCAATTAAAAAGAAATTGTAAATGATACTGTGGAAAGGAGTATGACCAAACACACGTAACATAACGTCATTCCCGTGAGGTAATTCTTCGCTGTAAACCGGGGGTGGGCAATCTTTTCCAGGGTACGGGCTACTTCTAACTTTTTCAAGATGTTACGGTTCACCCAGTCTCTAGTTTAGCTGGCAACGGTGTTCCACAAATATGTTTCTTTTAGTATGTACGTCTTCCGTCTTACTAAGGGCGGTCACCCCAAAATGTCTTGGCGGTCCAAAGGTCGATCGCGATCGACTTAATGCCTACCCTTGTTGTAGGCAGTTTACATCTAAAACAATTTTGTATGCATTTTCCCCCCATTCATTACTAAATAAATTTTCATTTACATATTATGATATATAACTGGGATGTTAGTCGTAAATTAATTTTTTAAGGTATCCGACTGTGTTCGGAACCATGATTTTAAAAAAGTGCATAAATGGATTATTTTCATGATATTTAGTGTCACTTAGATTGGAATACATGTATAAAATTGTTCTAAGGACATTTTGACAAAAAAAATTAATTAAATACAATATTTTGGCTAAAAATTAACTTAGAATAATCTTTTTTCAAAATGTTCTCTTTTTGTGAAAAATGCTTTTATTATTTTAATGTTTTGCCTGTATATATCTGAGACCTCGTTTCAGAGGCTCAACTAGAATTTTTGAAAAATTCACATTATTTTCAGAGTTAGCACCCATTGAAATAATTATCGGTGTTTTTTTCTTAAAATTGCTCCCCTCTGTTGTAAAATATGGATAAACCCACTTCTAAGTTATATATTTCAAAAATTCTAGTTGAGTCTCTGTAAAGAGGTCTGAGCTATATACAGGCAAAACATTAAAATAATAAAAGCATTTTTCACAAAAAGAGAACATTTGGAAAAAAGGTTATTTCAAGTTAATTTTTCACCAAAATATTGTATTTAAATATTTTTTTTTTCAAAATGTCTTTAAACCAAGTTTATACATGTATTCTAATATAAATGACACTAAATATCATGAAAATTATTAATTTATGCGCTTTTTGAAAATCACAGTTCTGGACGTAGTCGGATACCTTAAGATCATATTAAGCTAAATAATAAAAAGTATAAAAAAGTCTTCGATATCCTTTCAATTTTACGTTTGTATTTCATATTGCCTGTTCTATTTTGCATTTACAGAAGTTTTTCCTGCTGCAACGCTTTTGCATTGAGTAAGAGATATAAATTATTCCAAAATAAACAATGATTTTAAAATTAATTGAAAGCACTTGTCGAAAATGTAATTCTAAGATAAACTGAAAATGGAAAAATTATATTACGTTTGCAATCTTCAATATTTTAAGTATGGCCAGTCATAGTAACCAAAAGCATTTTTTGTAAATCTTCCACAGTGTTAGCGAAGCATCTACCACACATTTGCCCCTAATCATTGCATCCAATTAAAAGTAGTATCGAGGAATATATGTGTGTGTGTGTGAGAGAGAGAGAGACTTCTTTTGTAGCCAATTGAGCGCTGTTGGTAGCCACTACTGATAGTATTACCATGCAAACTAAGACAGAGAGTATAACGAACTACCTATGGAAAAGAACATTATCCCGAAATTTACGTAGAATAACCCAGCCACACATGCTACTTAACACAATGATAAACGCTGAGAAGCTTAAATAATCATCTAAAGATTTCATGAGTGCGATGAGTTCCACATAACTGTGAATGATTGGTATGCAAGGGCAGTCTTTACTTAAATGTCTTATCCCTTTCTTGACACTGTTAAAAAGAAGTTTCGCGTATAAGCAGACAAATCCGTAATACCCTGTCAAAGAAATGAAGACTAGTGCTGATGTCATTGGGTAATACAAATGTTATTATTTCAGGAATCAAAAGAAAATATTTCTTTAATTCTTGGGAAGTGTAGCGAGAGTTTTTAATCAAGTACGGTAAAACTAACCTTTCCTTTGCATAAAAACTTGATATTGTGTAGGTGATAGCCAATGCAAACATAAATCCAAAGTAGGCAAATATTGATAATTGGAATTTTCGTCCACCTTCAAAGCAATGCAACTTTCGTGTGCATTTTAGAAGGGTCATCAAGATTTGACGGATTTTCTTACGAGATCTTCGGGTTTGCAGATTAAGAACAACTTGAAGGAGAACCAAAACAGACAATGCGTGAATCACTTTTCTATTCCAGAGTAATACTGTAATTGTTAGGTGGGCTACTACTGTTAAGCATTGTAAAATTCTGAACAGGTAATATGGGCATCTCCAAAGGAAGCTACGGAAAGAGTTTTGCTTGAAAAATCCATGCTGTAGCAATGATTACAATCCTGTGACGTGGAAAAGAATTAATATTGGTAGAAAGGACTTCTCCATTAGATTTATTTGCGTATTCATGTTAGTTTTTCAGCTTTTTTTCAGTAAATCCAAATATTTAAAGAATTGTCGTCTTCTTTCTTTTTAAAATTAATTATTCCTTATCATTAAGACTAGAAAGATTAGACTAGGGATAATTTTTTAGATTAACTTTCTTTTATACATGATAGTTTTAAAAGGCGTACATCAGCTTTCCCTGTCTTGAATCCTGACTATTCATTTACTAACAGAGAACACCAAATATTAATAAGTGCAAAAACTCATCCGTCTTGTGTCATAAAAATTTGACTTTCCAAATAGAAAGTTACAAGCATTATTTTTCATTTGTGCAAATCATTTGCTCTAATTTTATAAAAATATAACGAGAACAAATCAAACATCAAGCTTATTTATTTGAAATTTTTGTTTTATAGACGGCACTTAATTTCGGAAGCATAATGGAAGTCATCGATATTAATTATTTCTATTTGATGAGAAAACATAATATAGCACTATTTTAAAATATGTTATCTTAGAACATTTCTTTTTTCAATAATATTTCGAAATTTGTAATATTTGTGTTCTGTTTGCGGAGTCTGAATTGTGTGCAAAAAAATATTTTATTAAAATTATCTCTCAAAGTGTACACTATGAATATTTAATTAATTTTCTGTTTGCTTTTCAAAATCATGCAAAAGTTACATGAATCCATTTTGATAATAAAGTTGAGAAATTTAATATTTTGTAACAAAAAAGGCATAAAGTTATGTGTAAAACTAAGATTAAATCAATTTTCAAAAAATTTAATATTTAATTTCGTTCATGTTCAATAAACACAATGCATATTTTATATTATTTCTGTTTTCTTTTCAGAACGTTCAGTTTCTAAACAGATATAGTGAGATAATGAGATATATAGCGAATATAGTTAATTCTCGAAATCAGAAACTTCTTTTATTGTTAAAAAAAACTATACATTTGTCAGTTACCATAGATATCAAAGTTCTTAACTATTTCCCATTAGATTATCGTTTATATCTAGTCATAACCAAAGTGTCTAATCAAATAGATTCGTATTGGTTTATTTGATTCTTTTAAAAAAAGAGTCCAATCTGAGGGGATATGTTTACTTTATCGCCCCTTTTCTTTGGCATTATCTTTTCAGCGATACAAATATCAAAATCAAAACATTTTTTTAATCTGTTTTATTTATCTAATTTATAAATATTCATGTTTATAATTGTTCTTTTCTTCTTTTTAGTAAAGCTTAGTTTAAACGAAAAAATTATAAAACAAGTGACATCAATAGTTCTCAATTTCTTTGGACATAAAAAATGTAATATTGGATTAATTAAATGAAACAGGTAAAAAAACACTTAGATATTATAATTATTAATTGCAGAGAAAGTTCTTGTTTCAGTATAAATTACAACAAACGTATACATCCTTGAGGCAATCATTCCAGACGAAATATTCCTGAAAATGCAATCAATTGAAAGAATTATATGGGAAAGTATCCTAATCAATCAAATAATCAAAATATTTACCACGACAGTTTGTGGAATGTACGTATATATGCAGGGATAAAACAATAACAACGAACTCTTGAGTGGTGTATCATTTAAAACCAGCAAAAACACAAAGTTTTGTAGCGTAAAACAATAGTTTTAACTTTGGTGGATAATATTTAGTTCAATCAGTTTTAAAATTCTCACTCGAAAGAATCAATAAACAAAAATCAAATTTGAAGAAGTAAGAGATAAACTACAGTATTTCCAAACTCGAGTGAAACAGTCCAAGCATATAAAGTTTAAAGTCAAAGAAAACTTTAAACCGATGAACAATCAGTTACGAACAATTATAAAAAAAAAAAAAAAAGAAAGACCGTCACATTCTCCCTAAAACATTCGTTAAGAAGACTAAACAGTTAGAAGTTCTTTAAGACGCCGACAACACTTGAGGGCCTAATTTCGGAAAACGTGTTGCTCAAAACCGAACAAGAAACAAGAGCCTAAGTCCAACCAAACAAATGGCAGTTTTGACAAGCGCTTGCTCCCTTTGTTTCATTGCCTTTTCATCCTTGATTAGGACTTCGGTTCCAGAAGAAATCAGCTCCTTGCTGTAAGTGGAAGGAGGGGAGAAGGGGGGAGTTGGATGTATGTGTGAGAGCAAACTGCATAATCGCCACCAGGTCCAGAAAAATATGTTAAAATTTGTGGAACATCTGGCGCGTCAAACCGCCTGCTTGAATACAAAACAAAAGACGCGTCATCTCTGCCATAGCAGCTAGAGTTTTTCGCAAAATCCGCGTTTTGCAAGTAAGATGAGACTGTTCTTCCAACCAAATCCGCGCGAACGAACCGAAAAGACGTATCTGCCCATTGGACCGTAAATTCCTACGCGCTGTGTATGATGCGGTTTCGCTGTCCATATAGCTAGTAAGGGAGGGGGGAGGTTTGAGGCTTTCAGGAAGGGCTCTAAAGACTTTTTATTTTTATTTTTTTGTAACTTCTCTCTTCTCTTTTCCTCTTTTGTTTTTATCTTGAATGCCTCTTCTGGTATCGAGCTTCTGTTTAGCTATTTTCGTTATCATTTTTTTTGTTTCGTTCTGTTTTAAGGTTATTTTTTGGATTTCTGTTACACCCCCGCATCTCTCTCTAGTATCCCTTGAAAGGACTTGTTCATTTTTTTTTTATCTTTTTATATATTTTTTTTTGTTCGTCCCTCTCACACCCACATTTAGCATTCCTCTTTCCCCTCCCTCCAAGCGCCTCTTAAAGAGGGTTTGAATCTCGTTATGGAAAGCCTGATGTATTTCTACGATGCTTGGGATAAATTTTTCCGCTAGCCAGAGCGTGCATATATAACGAAGGACATTTTATGTCTTGAAAAAGAAAAAAATCAAAGGGAGCTGATCACCCCTCCCTAATCCTTTCTCCCTTATTTTGTTCCAAGTTAATCACGGCGTCGAGTTTCCTTTCAATCATGGGATAATTTTTTTCCGAAATTGTGATGAATACCTTTAGGGCTGTAATTGAGAAATATTCATTTTCACTGGAAATATTAAAGAAGTGTTTGAGATTCACTTTGAATTATTTTTATTATTTTCTTTATTTGAAGTCTCTTTTATTTTCGATTCAACTAGGAGAGCAACTGTTCCTAAAATAGATGGTTTTTGCTAGAGAAGGAATTCTCCAATTTGGTGATTGGATGTATTCGTTATAAATTTGACTAGTGCAGTAATGTTTAATGAGTAATATATTTTTAAGTCTTTTTTTTTACATGGTTTTGAGATTACAGGTTTCAAGCAAAAGTCACTTTTTTACACGGATGATTTTTTTCTTGTACAATTTAGCGTCTGTGTAAGGAAAGACTAATGTGAAGTTAATTAACTATTAGTTTCATTTCTGACTGCATAAACTTGGTTTAAGTCTTAATAATTATAATCTGTGCATTGACCTAAACATGAGTTACAACGACGGTTAATGCATTGTTAACTTGGGTACGAAAACTATGTAAAATGTTTTCAAAACCAAGGCATTAAAATAAATAAATACCAAATTTTGTTGTAAAAAATCTACCCTGAAAATATTTCGGAAATTCACTTGATCTTCTTTAAGGGTTACGTATGTTAGAAATATTTAATGTAGTTGATTTTTTAAGATAGCAGAGATTTTCATTCACATGTGTCTCTCCCGCTGTTAAAAAATTCATTTATTATCATCTGTAACGATGAAAAAATGTCATTTTTAAATTACAATTTTTATCTCCTTTTAAATATATGCATGTAAATACATAACCCCAAAACATATTGCACTTGATTATTTTATCATTTTTTGTATGTTTTTTTAAAAATATTCAAAAAAAGGCTCATTATTTCACTCCAAACGGTCTTGGAACTCATTTATATTTTTTTGCTATTAAAATCGTATTTTCCTACACATTTTTTGAGAAAGGTTTCTACCGCATATTTATAGATTTGATTTCCTTTTCTCGTAGTATTTGCTTCTAATATTGGAGAAAATATATTTCAAACAATTGGATGATGCATTTTAAAAAAGTGTTTGGACCAAGAACTAAAATATATTTATGATAAAATCGCAAAAAAAAAAAAATTGTTTCTTTTCCGGTGGAGTATATTTAATACTAATAAAATCTCATTAACGATAGATATTATATTTTTCAACATTTTCCTCATTAAGAAATCTAGTTGCTTGAATAAATTTCATAGAATTTAATTTATTTTTTGATTAATTATCTCTTAAGTCTTTCATCATAAAAATATTGCTCAATGAAATAATATGTAATTTCTTAAAATTTAACTTTTCGTAAATTCTACACATGAGGAATTTGTAGAGTCTGAAATGAATGATAATCACTTACTAAGAGGAAAATACATTAGATGTGTTACCTTGAATACTCACAAAAGCCAGCTGACATGCTACTAATATTTATGCAGTCACATTCTAAGTGTAACGAGCATTAAAGATAAAAATAAAATTAAAGTGATAAATCTAGTAATTAAAAAATCTATTGAATTAATTTATGTAAATATAAATTATAGAAATTTTAAGGGGAAACCAGTTACTGTGAAAAATAAATCTTTGCCGATCTTCAAGCTATTAATATTGTAAAGTTTTGTTAGAAATATTGGTTAATGTTGTGGGAATATCTTTCTTTGAGATTCTAGGAAACTTTTTATATGTTAGGGATTAGCACTGACTTCCACTTCTCTTGTTTCTTTCTAATAAAAGGAAGAACTTCTCAGAAATTGTTTCATTTTCTTTTCTTTTGCTGGAAATCGTTACTATTTTGAGCAGCGATGGCCAACCCAAATGACCTTGTGGACTACTTTGGAAAAACATTATAATCTCGCGGACCGCGCATATAAAAATATATATATGTACATTAGATTTGGACATATTACAAACATTTATTGGATTGAAAATTTAAAACAGGAGGAATTATAATTATATATTGTTTTCATTATTTTTCATGAATACAAACACGGATAACTTAATAATAACAGTGCAATGATCAAATATGATTAGCTCTAGAAATAAGCAGCACGATAAAATTAAAGGAATCCAGCGTGATGCTGAGGGGGGAAGAGGTGAGGGTTACTGCAATGTATTACTGATTGCTCTCTTTTAACTATGTATAGAAACATAAGCAACGTAATAAAATAGAAAATTATACGATATATTTGTTGAAAAACACAAAACTAAAAAATAAAAATTTGCACAAAATAGTCGTATTTTGTAAGGTTTTAATGAATCCTGAGGGCCACAAAATTATTCAAGGCTGGCCACATGCCAAACCGAGTCCACATGCGGGTGGACTCGGTTTGGCCACCCCTGATTTTGTGCGGATGTGTAATGCAATGCGTACAAAAGTAAAAAACATATAATCGGTTAGTTATCGAAACATAGCATACTCTTATTTTCTTTGCGCTTATATATTATATTAAATAAAAAAGTATTAATCCTGACAAATAATACTAATATTTATTTTTTGTTATTCCATAATGGCTTATCAATGGGACGGATGTTTGTTATACGAATAACAGCCATTAAGTTTAACCTGTTACTATTGATATTAACTTAAAATCATTCATTGCAATATAATTCGTACATTTATAAAGGTAAAAAAAAGTTTTAATACATTTTGTTGAACAACCTAAATGTCTTAAGTATCTTTTTGCAAGATCTAAATAAGCATTACTCTTCCTGAAATAAAAATAATGAAAATTTTGTTTTTTTATGTCTAAATTCAAAAACCACCTGATTAAATATTTTCGTATATTCCTGGTTAACAATTTGTATCTTTGATTCCTGATACAAAGAAGAGTCTTCTAAGTTAAGAAAAGAATGAACACTAAAAATATGCATGGTGAGCCGCAGATATAATTTCAAGCAAAATTCATAACTGAATTAGTTATACTTTTTTAACAAACACTCTATAATATATCTTACGATAATCTTTTTTAATCTTAATTTTAAGGAAACTTTTTTTATATAACTTCAATAGTTTTTCTCTTTTCTCCCTGTCTCTCATTCTCTCTATGTAATATCAAAACAAATAAATAAAACTGAAGTGTCTGTTTCTAATTTTAAATTAACAGCTTTTTACTAAATACATTTAAAAGTATATACGGTACTTAAATCGAAAAAACAGTTTTTAAAATTTTCATCTGTCTGTCTATCTGTCTGTTTTATTTTCCTGCTAATCTCTGAAACGGATTGACCGATTTTGACGGGACATTCACTTGCAGATAGCTGGTGTTATAAGGAGTAACTTAGGATACTTTATTTAAGAAAAAAAAATTAGGGTTCCACGAAAACAAAATTAAAACCAGTGAAACAGTGAACAATATCTGATTCAAATAGGGAAGTATATAGTATTATATAAGTACATAAGTATATATAAGTATATAGTATTATAGTCTATATATACTATACTGTTCGAATTGATTGGGACAAACATGTTTTTCTTGTTTCAGTTGATATGTGATTACTAGTAATGTCCCGAACCATCTCAAACGCTTATATCTGCCTTTAGGTAGTGTGACAGATCGAGTTTGACTATAATTTATTCGTTTTAATGTATCAGGAGCTCAGTTGTGAAATTTTCAGTGGGGCAGTTGGTAATATCAATTTTGCGTTTTGTATATTGCGTGTTACTTTTCCTTGTTCAAAGATGGAAACCATTCTAAAATGAACACATTTCCATGACTGAAAAATATAGCTATGGCGGGATCAAATTAAGTGTTTCAAGAATTTTAAGAACTTTTCAAGATTCTGGATCATCGCGTCCAAAAAAAAAATGTAGACAAGAACGGAAAATTACTCCAAGGATTTATACAATTTTAAAAAATAAGTAGAAAAATAAATCAAAGTAAAACAAGCACAGACCTTTGAAGGGATTTATTGGATAATGGTGCTGAAGAGAGTACCTCAACTATATACGGAAAAGGTTTCTGGAAGGTAGCCTTAAGGCAACAAGACTGAGAAAAAAACTATTTCTAACTCAGAACGATAAAAAAAAACCGCTTAGCATGGACTAAAAAATACCGATCATGGACTGTTAACGACTAAAAGAAGGGAATTTCAGTGATGAAACATTTATTTGAGCAGGGTTACAAATATAGTATAGAGTTGAACGAAGTGAAGTTGAAAAATTTTTTTCAGATTGCATCCCACTTACTTCAAAAATCCCCTTTTTGGAGATTTTTTGGGTTTTTTTTTTTTTTTCACAACAAATGGCACTGAAAGCTTAATTTTTCTTAAAGGCATGATAAATTCTGTTAAATATATGGAAATATTATGCAGTAGGATTTTTTAATTCATGGAAGCATTTGATGAAATATTTCAACATGACTTGGCCTCTTGTCACAATTCGAAATTGGCCCACGCTTTTATGCGAAAAATAAAATAAGAGTGCTCGTTTCGCCTGGAAATTCCTCAGACTAAATTCCTATTCAAAACTTTTGTCATATTCTCAAGAATCGCTTAGCTAAGATGAATTGCATGACAGCAGAGCAAATTTTTTTAAAAAAAAGTGGCTATATTAGTGTATTTCTACGATGATAACATCACACACACACAAGAACATATGTGTTACCACAGTGGAGTCAATGAGAAGACGTGTTGAAGAGATCATTCATGTTAAAGGACGACATACTTCGTATACTATTATGCAAATTTGTCAGTCTATTTAAGACATGTAGCGATAAAGAGCCAAGTTTTCAGAACAAATCACTTTTTTTTTCCATTTGTCCCAATTAATTCGAACAGTATAGTATATAAAAATGGATGTTCGTATATATGGCCTCGCTTCAATCCAACACCGGTCAATCGATTGCTTTGAAAATTGGCATGTATATGAATTTTTTGGTGGAAACAAAACAGTTCTAAAACTACTGCGCTCCGTACTCTTCATGTTTTCATACCGATAAGAATGCTTTCGGATGTTGGACGTGGGGGATAATCAACAACGCATTGACTTTGAAAGAGTCTGTGAAAAATAAGATTGCAAACATCCCTCGTTCTATGTTATCGGCTTTACTGTCCACAGTCTCCTGCATGCAATGTGTAAATGCTTCTGAAGACACTCATGTGTAATCCAAAAAAAAAAAAGTCTTCTTTTCTCTGATCTGTGTTATCCTCCGTGATTGGTGTCTTGCCTCTGTCATATGCAAAATTCCTCCCAGCGTCCACAATTGCAGGGATTGTTCTATTTTTTTTTTTTTTTTAAAAAACACCTTTCAGGTAGTATTTAATGTTCACAAATGGAAAAATAAAATATCTTGGGATTTACTTCTAAGATTTAATTTTACGACTTTTTCCCTTTCATTTTTCAAAATTATATTATTAACTCTGTTTTGTAAATCAATGATTACCATAAAATCCAACGTATAAAGAGAACCTATATTTAAAGCTGCATCTGTTTAAAAAAAAAAAGAAAAATAGGTTCATTCACCGTATAAAGTGCGGCCTTTTTTTATGAAGAAAGCTGAAATGTTTTTATACTTTACAGTCATTTATTCGAGGTACTACCCTAGACTTTGGGAAAAATAGTATAATTCTAGAATTACAACTCTCTCTTAAAGTTCGTCAGACATGTCCATTTTTTTTGTGAGTAAAAAAGTATTTTGATTTTGATCTATGTAGAAGTCTAGTTTTTCTATGCTCGGCTTTGTGTTTAAAGCTATCATTTTCATACCCTGCGCACGACAAGCACCCGTAAATTTAGTTCTTGCTTTTTTGTGTTAAAAGTGGACGTTACACGCCGGATTTTACGGTACATTAATGTTTATTTTATAAATGGATTTTTCCAGAATGTTGGCATTACAACAAACTATTCGATTAAAAAGATTAATGCTAAGTTAGAACACATAAGAGCTATGATCTTCTTTTGTGGCTATTACATCAATATGTACAAATAAATAATATAAAAAAGCATAAATTATTTTAACAATCAAACATTTCTTGCAGAGTGTTAAGAGAAATCATTATCACTTCCTTTCCACGAAAAATAAATATATTCCACTCTTAATCATCAGTAATATCGATGAACTATTTAAGAAAACAAATCGTTAACTCCTGATATAACACAACGAGAGCATTCCCCATTTCCTCCAGTTACACAACTAAAGTCTTTTCTCTGAAGTTTGCCACATCTTACTAACTGCCGAGAGATTACGAATCACCATTACGACACGACCACAGACGTTAACTGCCAATACATCCACATCCCGTTATTCGATATCTTCTCAAAATTCAATATTAACCCTCATAAATAACATAGCATCCGCAATACCGTGCCTATCTCGGAACAATCCGAGCATAACGCGTTCAGTTCATTTTCATAGTTGTTAGTTCGTCGACGACAAAGAGCAGAACAGATAGCGCAAATGAATGCATGGATGACTGCTTTATGCGATGGCTGCTAATGTAAAAAGATCCTGGCTTTTGGGAATGCATCTCTCAGATGTGGCAATCTGGTCATAGAGGCGAAGAATGGGAGAAATGTACGGAGCGAAAATGGCATGAATCGACATCCTTTGCCAAATAATCGAGAAATGACCATGTAATCGAGAATTCTGAGAAAGAAGAGCATGTATTTCATCATATATATATGCTCAATATAATTATATAGCACATCGATACTGCATTATTTCAATCATTGAAATTTAGCGGTAAATAGCGAAATTGTGCATTGAGGAATTATTGAAAACAATTGTATAGGTTTACAAGGCGTAAGTAAAATTGAATGTTTAATTACAATATTAAGTTATCCGAACACGTTTCGGAGCACTTTTTAACAAAATAACATATTTAAAAATTATATATGTTTTTAGGATCCAATACCAATAAATACTACTATTTAACTAACAATATTTAAAACAAATTACTTGAATTTTACAAAAATCACAATTATAAGTGAAATTTTAGCAATATTTTTGAAAAACTTCAAAGCAGTTAGAGAAAAAAAAGTAATAAACATATATTAGTAAAAGTATCACAAAAACAAATAAGATGCATTTATCTAGAAAATGTACAAAAATTTTAATGTTTTATTAAAATTTGAAAATTTTAGGGCTGATTGAGGAAACATTATAAGAAATGGGACTTTCTTTGTGAGACCATTATTTAAATAATCAGCCATAACTTAAAGAATATTCGTACAATAAGAAATATTTTAGAGTACATTCTCTAGAAAATAACACAAATATCAGATTCAAAAGTTTTATAGAAATACATTTCCGCAACATTTTCAGTTATCCAACTCGCCATGGTAAATTTTGAGCAATCTAAATGCCCTCTTCTTGTAGATCAAAGACTCATTTCCAATTTTTCGAACTTTATAAAATTGATTGTAATTTGGCCCTTAGGTAGCGTAGGAACAAAAAAAAAGTATGTTTCGTAAGACCAAAGATAGCTCTATTCAAAATAATACCTTTAACGAATTTGGTCATTTTCAATGTGTTCGGATACATTAAATATAATAAACTGTGTGGTAATGTAATGAACGCTTGAATGAGGAATTCTTAAACACAATTCTATAGGTTCAAAAAGCAAAACAAAATTTGATTTTTAATAAGTGCAACTTTAAGTGATATAATAAACAATACATATATTTATTGAACGCTTGATTTTGCCATATGTGAAATAAATTGTTTATGATGTACTTAAAAAGTACTAACTTCAATTAGAAGTTCAATTTAAAGAGGCATTCACTGCTGAAGGTAGGAAATAATAAATTTTCTATAATGAACTTATTTGGCTTCCGTCCATTGGCACTTACTTAACAAAAAACAAAAAAACAAAAAAACAAAAAAAAAAAAAAAAACCACGAAGGAAATATTTTACAGAATATTTTCTTCTAAGAAAACTAATTTCATATTCGTTTCAGTAAAACTGATAATTTTAGTTAGAGAAACTCAAAAACTAAAAAGCATGAGGTACTTACTTAAATTTAAAAATTAATAGGAATATAAAGGAAAAGTACACTTTAACACCTTCACTAAAAATTCATAATTAAACTATTTATTTAAACATTACAAAATATGTAAGTATGATAACTTTAAATTTGTGAGGAATAATTAGATCAATTTTTTAATGAATAATTACAAAACATCTTTTAGGAAATTTCTTTTTACTAAAGATGACAGTATAAAAGCATATTATTTTGATACAAAAATAATATGCTTTTATATTGTCAAATACATACAAAATATTTCGTTATATTACAAAAATATTTCATTCAGTTTTACAAGGATGTGTTCGAATTTAAATTTTTTATCCGACTCGGAGACTGCCCAGTGGTCGAGTGGTAGCGTAACACGCTTCCACAACACAGGTCTGGGTTCAAACCCTGTATTGGGCAAGGTCGACTCAGCCTTTTATCCCTTCAGAGGGTCGATAAAAAGGGTTTTAAGCTTGCTTGGGAACTAAACAAGGGGGTTTCTCGACAGACTGACTACCTGACTGCTGCTCAGGCACCTCAGCACTCAAGGTCTCAAAAACTGAGATTAGCACAGTAGGCCTTGGCTTTTATGGGATGTTGCGCCACTGAGTTAGGTTTCGTTTAAAGAGGCGCGTAAGTTCTGTATTAATACCTTATATCTCATACAAATATTGTTAACTTATTGAATTCAATCATGTATCTTTTAAATTAAATGCATACATATTACTTCTTATTTCGAAAGCATTATACTTTTCCTTTTTAAATCGGATAATAAATTTGGATGCGTCTTTAAAGATATTGATGTTCTTTATTATATTGTGACATATATATTCATTAAGATAATATATTTCCATAAGCAAAATTAACTGCCTGTGGAATCTTAAAAGGTTGTTTACAAATAATATATAAACATTTATTTAAGTCAATTTCTACTTAGATCAACAAAGAGAAATTTTATTTTAGCTACTTTTTATTAAATAGTTACAATTAATATAAATATGTAAACACATATGACAGAATCACAACGTTAAGTGGTAATTAATTTTTATTAATTATCATTAAAGTATCGTATTGTCATCCAAAACAATCGTGTATATAAAATTTCAGTCCAACTGAATGTCTTAAAACGTGAGAAATGGCCGTTTCAAGTTTTGATACAAGTCGCCAAATGGTCGCTAAGTCACTAAAAATAATGCCAACATGGCTGTATTTGTAATTCTTTAAATAATTAGTTTTCATCAATTAATTTTTATCAATTTTATATTATTGCATTATTACCCAAAATAATCATGTATATAAAATTTCAGCTCAATTGAGCGCTTTAAAATGTATTTTATTAACGATTAAAAATTCCACCAAGATAAATAAATTTATAAATAAATAAATATAGAGAGAGAGAGTGTGAGTTAATAGTAGAAATTGAAAAATAGTCAAAACTTTGATATTTTTGAAATTTTTAACTAGCTAACTTTGCAATGGAGTCGTATTAGATATACCCTATAACCATTGAATATTCGTATTGGAATAAATTATTTTCATATTAACTAATAATGAAATAAATAAATATTGGCAAAATATGCTATTATAAAATAATATATGGTTCACTTAATGAACAAGTTTTTATAAATAAGTGCATTTTCTGTTCCAAAGTCTTACAGCAAAACTAAAATGAAATCCTATAAAACACAGGCACATTCGAATAATATTATTTATTTGATTTTAAACTACTAAAAGTACAGCTCTTTCAATGTGTATCTGAAACAAAAAATACTAATGAAGCAGTTTAATTAGATTTCCTGAAATATGATGCGTATATTGAAAAAAAATATGCTCATATATATGATCTTAAAATAATATCTCAGATGTAAAACAGCAAAAGCCATTGTTTACATCGTCACATTTATGTTAATTAGTATTATTTAATATATTTAGATGTGGTAGAATGTATTTTTATTTGAGTCAAATTCCTTTGTATAACAACTGAAAAAAGTGTCACGTGTTTGAATTAATATTTTTCCTGTAAAAACTCACACACATTTGTTGAAATAATGTTCTCTAACTGAAATTAAAACAAAATAATAATATTCCCCCCCAATTTTTTTTTATTAAAATATATTAATCAACATCACAATGACTTTCCTTTCATTTTACAAGTTATAAAACAAAAAGGCTATGTTTAAGCTGTAAACTTTTCCGTACTTTACAAAACAACATAAATATAAATAAAAATAGCATTTGATTAAAACAGATTTTAGAAATTGGTACTTATCAGGAATGCTGAAATATACTAAGGAAATTTCATTAAAATTTGTTACTTATTTAAAAATTATATAACTTATTATTTAATTCAATTTTACTTCGAATAGAAAAAAATGAATAATTTAATTTTTTAAAGCTGAAATCTACTTAGATTGATTTTGAAATTGTTATGCTATTATGTTTCAATCAGAAAAAAAGTAAATTTAAAGAAAATCTATGTTATGTTATTTACTTTTTAAAAAAGCGAGTTTCTGATGCAAATTTACTTAAAATGTGTGTGTCGTTGTGTGTAATATTAAAACTTCTAAATGGTTTAACTTTTGTAAAGGCTTTTAAATATATGAAAATTTAAAATTTTTATAAGAAAACGATAGGAAACATATTTATAATTATTAATTATTTTCTAAAAATTTGAATCATTTTAAAATTTTTACCAGTTGTTAACTTGTTTAATCTGGCAGTGTCTGTAACAATCAATCAAGTTTTCTAAGTAGTTTTAACGTAATGCCCCTTTCCTGTATTTATTTCTACTAGCTCATTAATGAAAATTATTTTTGTTTTAACCACATTTCATCAAAATAAATAAATCGAATACAGGAAATAAATGGTCTCATTATCAAAATTAAGCATCACGGTTGAAAGTGACGTTGTGCTGTGAGTAAGGAAAATTGTAGAAAACATATTTGGACGTAATAGCCACATTAAAATACCGTATGTAATGAAAAATATATTTTAAAGGGACTCGAAATTAAACGCACCGCATTCGTATCATAAAGAGTGGGAAAACAAAAAAGTAACTAATTTACAACAAAAAAGTTAAATTATTATATGGGTGATTAAGATACAAACATTATTGTATATTTTTGGTACTCAGTTGACTCAATTTGTCGAATTCAATTACATAATTAATGATAACTCAATAATATTTTTTTTGTACTCCATCAATTTTTAATTACATTTTCACAAATTTTAGACAAATATTCTGCTTTTCTCAAATGAGTTATATTGATGATCTTCTCTAGTCAGCTCTCGAATTTCTTGTTTGCTTATTCAATTTGCTTTTGTTCTTCGTTCTTTTTATAAAACTAGGGACATATCAAAATAATAATGTCCATAATCATAACTTTCATTATGAATTAAGGCATCTGACTACCCTAAAATTATGAATTTCGCCAAAAATTGTTTTTATTTTTATTTTTATGATTTATTTGATAGGCCATCTTATTATCTTTATAAAAAAAACAAGTTATTTATTTTCTATTCCTTAGAACAAAAACTGCGAGTATTTCTGTGAAAGCAGATGCCACTACATTAAACAAGATAGTATACTTTAAAATGCGTTTTACTCGAAATGTGTTTTTTTTTCTCTTATTTTTAAACGCTCAAACGGGGACAGCGATAGCTTAAAAAGTTTTGAAAATAATCAAATGAATTTTTTGTGTGGATGTCCTGTATACTAATAGAAGTGTTTTAACCTTCAGATTTATCAATCACTGTTTTATTACAAAATTTTACAGTCACTTACGTGAATGTAATTACTGTTTTTTTTAAAAAGAATTTCATACAATAACTAAACTAAAGTGCTCTAGTTTTTGTAAAAATTGCAATATCTCTTATCCTGAAGGTCATTTCTGAATGGAATAGCTAAGTTACATATCAAAAATGAAAAATTGAATATTCGTTCATAAACTTTTTGTACAAAATGGGCCCCATTTATTTAATTCTGTGTAAATTTTTACCAATTTTAGTAATAATTTCTTTTTCACTTCTTAATTTTAGCATATTTTTCTTAAAATGTGTTAAATAAATCTAAAAACCCCCCAAAAAATCCCCACATTTCCAATCTAAGAAAAAAAGTTGTCGCAAGCAGTAGATACCTTAGATTTTTGATTGGTACAATAAATAGTTTGACATTGATTAACCTTTTAAAACTGGCTTAACTCAATTTTAAAGCAACCCTTATCTTAATGTGATTAACAGTTATTTATTTACTTATGATCACTCTTCCTTGATTATTTGTACACAGGATCTGTTCAAAAAAGCATCCGGCATTGGATTCGAAAATATGTAATATTTTCTTTGCAGGATTAGGATTGTAATCAAATGCAAATTTGGCCCCTTAAACTTCACACACTTAGCATTCTCTCCATTGCCAAAAACACCCCTTGAACGCAAATTTGCAGTTGCGTTCTTTCTTATTTCGTCTCTGCTTTGAAAAAACCGAGACTTTTGAATTAAATTTTCATTTTCGAGAACGGCCAGAAGTTGCAGAAAGCCAGGTTTTATTCCACTGATAGATGCTTGGGAGCAATTTTTGCAGCCGCTGTGCGCCTGATCCCAAAAAGTTGAGTTTGCAGAACATGTACTGATATCAACTTGTTCAGAAGTATGTTGTAAAGGTAAAATAACGATATTTTTTTATAAGATGTTCTATTTTTCCCACAACAGCTGCGTATTGAGCAGTGTGTGGCCTCCCAGACGTACCGACGTACGGCCACTTATGAATCGTCTAAGCCCCTTCTTAATTTGTGTTACCTCCCATATCGTTGTCTCCAAATACTTGTTGAATTTTACGAATTATTTCACTTAGAAAATCACTAAGCTTTTGACAAAAAATTTGATGTAGTACCTCTGTTCAAATAGATTAGATTCTCCTAGAGATATAAAATTTCGACGAACACCTATAACGGCATCTCATTTGACTGCCTACATGAAACTACTGGTAAACTAGATCGAAGGGAAAAAATTCAAACATGTGCATGAAGTTGTCACTTACCACTATGCACAGTGACATATCTTAGAATCTCTACTTTGCACGGGAAAATTCTCAAGCTCAGTTACATCTTGAACAGATCTTGTAAATATGAAGTTATAGTGAATGTAAACGTCTCATTTTAAAGCTACACAAGGGCTATTTTCGATGGCATTCATAATTTTAAACCATGGTCAAGTAACGAGGATGACATTTGAGCTGGTTGATTGATTGCTTGAATATTAACGTCGCACTGTTCAGCTACACGAATGCTTTTGGCGACGGACCACGTAATTTTGAACCATGGTCAAGTGTCGTGGACGACACCTGTGCTGGCACCTCCCTCTCCTAACTACCACACCACACCAACGGGAGGACGTTTCAGCTCTCGACAGATTTAACGTGCATCGCTGCCCTACACGGCGGGTCTTTAGTGGTACTGGGCTCGAACTCGTGACAAGCAAGCCACGATCCGATACCTATACCAATCGGCTACCACGGTCACCGGCATTTGAGCTGGACCCTCCTCTGAATTTCCATACCATACCACCGGGAGGACTTTGATAACCGACAGATTTAACGTTTATCAGTTCCTCTACATGACAGGTATTCAGTGGCATTATGCTCAAATTCAAGGCGTGCCGGAAACGAGTCCATAACTATACCAATAAAGGATCGCGGCTACATAAATAAAGCAATTTACTGAACTTTACTATCTGGAGAATAAACTTTTGTAATTTTATTATGTAATAACTACAGTTTAAAATATAATTTTATCCATTTATGTTTGGTAATTATGAATAGCTAAAATTATTTAAATTTTTCAATCATCTGCTTAAAAATTATAGTAATTTTTTAATAAAATACCCTAATGAAAATAAAACAGTGTACTTTCACTAAGGTTAAAAATGTAGTAAATAATTAATATCTCTATGATCCTAAGAATTCTGAGGTTGTATAAACTCTCATCAACTACCACTCTTCCTAACAGACAAGATTATTTTTTTTTGTAGTAAAAGAAATGAATGGCTATGTTTGCAGCATCAAGAGAATGTTATTTAGTTTTTAGATTGCTTTATTGTGGATTGTCTTTCGTATCGCTGTGATGTAATAGATTTTTAGACGTTATCAACAAGACTGATGACCTTGTTCTGCGAATTTGTTTGTTCGTATAAATCTTTGTCTGAGATTATTTGGTACACATTATTTTGTCTTTTTAACTTTTGTTGAGACAAACATTTTGTGACATTTGTAATCAATTGTTAACCAGGCTTTGTTCAAGGAAACATATTTATTTATCCTGCAATAAAAAATATATTTGAATTGTTGTATACGAATTTTCCCCTATTAAAATAATACAAAATTTTGTGTTAATCTGAAGTAAATCATACAATGATACTAAAGTTTATTCTCATATTTTTTTACAAGGAGAAAATGTATAAGGGAAAACGCGTACGCAAGCACATGCACGCTCACACACTTACACACACACACACACACACACACACACGCACACACGCACACAGGTGTCAAAAATTTTAATCTAAGAAAGACTAAAATTTTTGACACTTATTTTCTTAAAAGAAATGGGTGCTCTAGAGAAGGGAAGGGAAACGTGTCGATCGTAACGTTAAAGTTTTAAATCGAACACTGAATAAACTGCAATAAAAAGTAATATAAAAAAAAATTAAGTCAATTCCTAGTTGGATCAACAAAGAAAATTTTTATTTCAGCTACTTTTTATTAAATAGTTAAATTAATATAAATGTGTATATACATATAACAGAATCACAACATTAAGTGGTAATTAATTTTTATCAATTATAATTAAAGTATCGTATTTTCATCAGGAACAATCGTGTACATAAAATTGCGGTTCAACTGAATGCTTTATAACACGAGGGAAAAAAAATTTTGTTTTGACCCTAGTCGCTAAAAATGAAACCAACGTCTTTAAGTAATTCGTTTCAGTCAATTAATTTCAATTAATCGTATTTTTACCCAAAACAATAGTGTATAGAGAATTTCAGCTAAAATGAGGGCTTTAAAATGTGAGAAAAAAAACCCTTTCAAGTTTTGACAAGAGACGACAAAATCGTCGCTAAGTCGCCAAAAATGATGCCAACGTGGCTTTATTTGTAATTCTTTAAAAAATTAGTTTTAATAATTTAATTTGTATTAATTATAATCAAATTATATACTGTATTGTAATCCAAAATAATCATGTATGTAAAATTTCAACTCAATTGAGCGCTTTAAAATGTATTTTATTAACAATTGAAAATTCCACCAAAATAAATAAATATATAGAGATTGTGAGCTAATAGTAGAAATTGAAAGAAGGCACTTTTTATAAATCCTATGACTGTAAGTTGATCACGACCCTTCTAAATAGGTAAAATAGGAAACCGTTTTTAAGAGCAGTTTGCTACTCCTACTTTTTGGTAAGGGAAATTAGGAAACCATTTATTTGGAATTAGTAAGTTCTTCGGTACAAAGATTACACATGTGGTATTTAAAATTTCTAAATATTATTTACTTTGCAAACATATAGAAATAAAAATACATCATTGTAATTTTTTACACCAATTTTTGTAGCACAAAAATTTTTATTTGCTTTTTTTAAAAAAAATTTCTTTGTAGAACTTGCCGGGCAAACTTTTCATGAATGTAGTGTTTCCCAGGGTTCGTAAACCTGATAAGTTATTCTCTATTTGTACGATTTCCTCTTGTGTGTGCTAAGTAAAATATATTATTATTATTTTTTTTTTGAAACAAAGGTACCACTTTTCTAAATCTTAAAAATAATATTAGCAACGCGCTTTTTCTCACAGTCTCTCAAATATTCCTAGAACTACTACAGCACAGTACGCCAGACTATAAAAAGCTAAAAAAGATATATTTATTATTTAATTTTCAGAAATGATCCACGTTCGTAACCTTGAAAAATCGTCTTGAAAAATCTTGAGAAAAGCAAACCTAGCATTTTTCACGGACGGAAATATTTCTAAATAAAGGCTGTAGAGTCTGTGAGACCGTTTAAAAGCAATTAAAAGATAAAAAATTGCTTCCAAACTTAGTGTAATAACTTAGCATTATATGAAAATTCCCGTGAAAAATCCTTACAATTATAAAACACTGTAATTATTCTTGTGATTACAGCTCTTTTTATTTCACAATTAAAACTAAAGGTTTATGGAGCAAACCTTACATGTGTATATCGTTAGATGGGCAGTTTTTTTATTTCTTTACTTTGTATATATATACACAAAGTTTTTCGAAATGATGTAGAGAAACAATTTTTTTTTATCTCACACATGAGAACAATAATAATAATAATAATAATCATAATAAAAAGCAGTTTGCCCAGTTTTATATAATGATCATAAATTCATATGCTATAGTATCCTCCTGAATATCTGGCATCACTGATTCCATCGGGAATGCCACTAGCTTAACTGAATTTGAAATTAGGCTGTATCGTCATGCTATTAAAAAATGTACGTAGTACTGACAAAGTGTGTAATAACACAAGCTTGGTAGTGACAAATATTCAGAAGAATATACTGTAGTGCGAAATTTTTCAGGAGGCAAGAAAGGCGAAGGTATACTGGACGCTAGAGGGGACTTGGATATGCTATTCGTACTGAAACGTACATAATTCCCTATATAATTTGTATTTGCCGTGGCTTTTAATAAACCACAGGTACAGAGTTTTGGAAAAGTTGGTTTATATGTAACGTTAAAGAAAACAATATTTACTCATGAAAAATTGGATGTTGCTCTGTCAAGGTACAGAAATAAAGACGGAAAAATAATTCAGTGCTATTTAGAGAAAAAGGTGATTAGGAACATTGTTTCTGAAGAGACACTAAATTGAAGTACAAATTAAAATGCGGAGATGAAGACTTGGAAATAATTTTTCCCTGCTTACAGTATGTTGAAGAAAATAGAGAACTGCATAATTCTTGTAATTTGCAGTTTTAAATTTTAAACAATAAGTATGAACTGTGTGTGTGATGCATAATGTATACAGCAGGTATTGGTCCCTCATCAGGGGGACAGAATGTACCCCCTTCCACTTGTAATGTATAAATTCATTCATATCTTTATTTCTTATAAGATATAACGAATTTTAGCTCTACATTTGTTTTTATACATCTATAGGAAGGAAGGTTCGATCTGTGTATCTTCCGTTCCGAACGCGAGTACATTTTCGACTACGCCAAAACGATCGTCTTCGCGTGATGTTTGGTACTAGTTTTATATAGATATCACACCACCACACATCATTATTATTAATATGAAGTATTATTTTGGCCATTTACTTCTTTTTCCATTATAAATAAGTACAAACATTTATGTACTAAATTTGGAGTTTAAACTAAATAATTAGTGATTATCACAAAATCACAAATACAATGTTCTAAGATAGCAAAAAATAACTTTTTATAATTGTTACATTAGAAAATGACCTGAATATTTATTTTAAACCAATATGACTCACAAAATCCTTATCAAGTTTTCAGTAAATTTGCGACTACATAAAGTCTTTTTTGCCATTTTCGTTTTCTAGTTTAAGATTTCAGTGTTAAAAGTTTAACTGCAATAACTCTCTTTCTTCTACACGAACAGACATGACTCATTCTCATTTTTCAAAACAAAAATAAAGTCGTTACTAATTCAAGAACACTACATCATTTAGAACTCGGTCTGTTGTAGGAAGTTTACTGAGGAAGACTTTACTTTCCTGAATATTTCAGTTTTGTTTTCTTTCTCTTTCCAAACTCTCTGTTTAGGCGAAATTTCTCTAGAACATAACATAAAACTGATTAATAGAGCATAATATGAAATCTGACAGCAAAGCAATTTCTTCTCGAAGATTAAGTACAAATTTACGACTAATGCAGTCAGTCGATGAGACATTTATTTCTTTATGAGATGAGTTGTCTAAAAGCTTCTGTGGAAGTAAAAATTTCTGTTTTGATATGTGTTTACGTATATCATATCATATCACATCTAATTAAAAATGCATGTAAATTTTATTTAAGTAACAAAAAAAAAAGTTACGGGGGAAAAAGCGATGTTTTATGAATGAACAAATGTTTGACGAGGTGTGTATAACGATATTTTATTATATAATACATCATTGGACTTATAACGACTTGATATTATTACTTTTTTTTGAATTATTTATTTGTAACTTCTTCATTAAAGTATGTCTATCATTTATAAAATCACGTCTGTCATTTACAAAATCGTGACTGAATTTTTTTCCCCTCAAAGTTTGATCCACATGTGTATATTTTATTAATGACTTATATTAGATGTAGTGTGATACAGTTTGAATGTCATGCAATGACAACCGGTAAATATTGCAAAAAAATGTCAAATTCATCTAAGAGGGAAGTCAAAAAGTCATGGGACTTTTGCAATTTCCCTTTCCAAGGTTTGGCAAGGGAATGAGGGATAGTTGGCAATATGTGTTGGCAACGTGTCACTCGTCTTTCGTCGTAGTCGTTGGAGTGTAGGAGACCATTCAGGATGGCAGTTCTATTGCTATTCTGCACCAAGGAGGGCAGTGCGTCCTGTGGAAACTCCATCGCGTTGCATGCAAACTCATTATTGTGAAAGCTATTTATCGCGAAGAAAGATTTACGAATGATAGAACACTTCAAACAGGAAAGAACTTCTTTATGTGACGATGTTAGATTGGGTAGTCTATCGACGTCAACCCTTGAGGACAATGTGCAAGTTACTGTGGATATAGTGATAGAAGGGATGGCTAGTACCCAACGCGCGCATTTCTCACACCTTCCAAAAACAAAAAGCGAATCACTGATCTCATTTCCTCTTTGGAGCAGGTCAACAATGGAGCTTCCGTGTTCAATGGTCTCCTGCACTCCGACGACTGCGATTGAAGACGAGTGACACGTTCTAATTTTCATTCAGCACTGGATACTAGCGCTGTTGCCAAACCTTGAAAAGGGAAATTGTAAAAAACCTTTTACTTTTTGACTTTCTCTCGTATAAAAATGTACTTAGACGGGCATTTAGATAGTGCATAAATTTGAAGGAAGGAAGGTTCGTTCTGGGTACCTTCCGTTCGAAACGCGAGTATTTAACCGATCACGCCAAAACGATCGTCTTCGTGTGATGTTGGTACTAGTTCGTATACATATCATACCGCCGTAAATTCAAGCATATGAATTCATTGAAGCATTTTGAATCTTATTTCATGTTTCTTAAAACATATAAATTTATCAATACTTATCTTTAACAACCAAAACTGTGAAATGATAAGATTTATTTATATATCGAACTCAAATGTCTTCCTTAGCATTTGATTACTGCTTAAAGAGCCATGACCATTGGACCGATACAGTGAATTTAAATCACCAACTAGGATTTAATTTGCCTAATAAATGAAACAATTTTTCTTTATGGGTGAAAAAGGATTGTGTGTGAAAACAATTGTATCACATGATCAAAGCTAACGACTGCCAAGTTAACTAACAGAAATTTTTGCTAAGCGATCCAAAGCTTTTGTCCGATGCTTTATGGAAATCGACAGCGAAGGACCTTAAAAAACTCTACTCTTACCTTACCTTCAATATACTTCCTACAGCCTCTTTATTTGGTGTGGTGTGGTAGTTAGGAGAGGAGGTGCCAGCTCAGGTGTCATCCACGTCACTTGACCATGGTTCAAAATTATGTGGTCCGTCGCCAAAAGCCCTCGTGTAGCTGAACAGTGCGACGTTAATATTCAATCAACATATCAATCAGAGCCTCTTTATAATTATATTCCAAATTCATTCGTATAAAGACGGCCTTACCCCTTTAATAAATTATAATCGGTAAATTTTTTGTTACACATGTGTAGACCATCAGTATACATACAATAGACCTTAAAAAAACATGTGCATTAGCTGTGTTTTAGTGTATACATTTTGAAAATTGCTCCTAGCAATGGCAGTAGTATTCATAATAAACAGTGTAATAATTCTAAAAAGTTCGTCTTCATCGAGAGGAGGAGCTATGAGCTCAAAAAAGATGTTTAACACTCGAAAACACGTCTCATCAATTTGACTAAAGCCTGAAATGATATTAATTGTCACGAACGAACTTATATTTATATTTGTATAATTAAAATTTACATTACTTGCCTGTATATAACTATTCTTAAAGTAATGTTTTAATTTAAATGTTCTACGGAAATCATTCACCTTCCACATAATCAGATCGTTACTGTTTCTGAAAAAAAAATATCAACTGCAGATCATTTGTTTTTATGGTTATTATTTGTGTTTGGGCAATTCTGGAATACTTATCAGGCAACAAAATTGTATTCCGTTTCTTACAATCTTAGAATTAGTTACCTCATTTGTAAGCTTTGAATCTAAGATTTAGTTTCAAATTCAGCTTCACCCTGGAATTGAATTGGATTATTTTATTAGATTTTGCCCTAAAAATAAAAAGTAGATAATTTACAAATACAGTCGAACCTATATATTGCGAATTTTTCTATATAGCGAACTTTTTCCTATAACCTTGAACATTTCACAATTTTCTTCGTGAAATAACCTCTCTATAACGAAATGCATTTTCTATATAACGAACTTTTTTGGGGGGGATTCAATTTTTGTTCTCACTTTTTTAAAAGTGTTTCTGGAAAAATTTCAAGTTAATCTCTCTTTAACACATTTTATTGTGGTTATAAATCTTGAACTGGTATTATTAGATCCTAACTCGCCAAGAGCAATAGAGTTCTGGACGTTTTATCCAAGAAGTGCAACCTTTAACCCCCATTGCCCACAGTTCACTAGATACATCTTTGATATCCTCTTTCACCCTCAGTGGAGTTGTTCCGTGTCCCCGTGTTTTAATTATAAAATAATTGTATTTTTAATATTACTTGTATGCTTTAAATTATAAAATGTCCTTAAAATTCATTAATTTTAGTATACAATTATTTTCTTAATATTGAAAATACAGTGAATTCTTCAACATTCTTTTTTCTTGTTTTCCTTGCAGTTTTTCTTTCTTTCTTGATGGGTAAGATATATAAAGTAAACTTATAATAATTTTAAAAAAAATGGTGTGAAAGATTATTTTTGTAATATAAAACGTTTATGAATTTAAAATTTGTTTTATGTGGTTTATAAAGTATATTAAAAGATGAACCTCTGTATAACGAATTTTCCATATAGCGAACTTTTTTCCGGGATTTAGCGACTTCGTTATACAAAGGTCCGACTGTATTTGCTTAAAACCGGGATGGGCATTAAGTCTATCGCGACCAACCGGTTCACCGCAAGACATTTTGGGGTGACCGCCATCCCGTAAAACATTAGACGCGCTTACTAAAAGAAACACAGTTGGTTATCAAGATAATGGAAACACCCGTGAATAAAAGAGACACCGTGTGCGTGTGAATAACACTGTAACCCAAATTTGAGAGATATTTTCTAGAAATTACTAGACTAGAATCATACAAATGTTGCTTTCATGGGTTACCCATTTGGAAATGTTGATGTGAAAAATATAACTAAAAATATGTTTCATGTTCTCGAGGAAAACGAATTTTTTTCTCCTTCAAAAGGACTTAATTTGTAAAGAATTACTTTTGGAATCTAATAGACGAAGTAAAAAGTGTTCCAATTTTAAAAAGGCTACAATTCATTTAACATCGTTCTTTAGCTCTACCTATCTGTGTGAATCTAGATTTTGAACGAAGAATATAATTAAGACAACGTATCATTCCCGTTTCACAGAAGACCACTTAGAATCTAGAGTAAGATTAGCAGTTAGTAATTATATAATTATATACCGAGGATTGGGGAGGGGCGGTTAATGTGAAGTCTAAGTCTTTTATATGACTATATCTACGAGAACTAATTTTAAGTGAAAATTATTTATTTTTTGATGTTTTGATGTATTGTGAATTGTTTGAAAAGACATCACATTTGATTTTATTAAATTTATGGGTATAGCTATTATGTTTGTATTTTGCGTTTTACTTAAACTTACTCTTTTAAAACTACGTTTTTTCTACTGTAGTTATGTAGGTAAGTACACATATTCTGTGTTTATTATTGTTAAAATCCAAATATTGTTGAGCTTTTTTTTTTTGCTCATCAAACCTACGTCACAAGGTGTACCGCAATACCTTGAAAAAATTAAAAGTAGATTGTGCCATGTAAAAGTCTGTCCACCCCTGGCTTAAAGTATTTATTTAATGTAAAAAGTGTATAGATAAGATATAGAGATATTTGAAATCCGTATTTTCTCTATTATTTCGTATTTTGAAAGTAGTGATATTAAGTTATTTCGTTACAACTTTAACACCACCCTCACCTTTCAATAAGCCCCTCACCCCTACATAAGCCATTCCCCCTGATCGACACTTACATCAGTTTTCCTCTGACCAACAAGACAGAGTCGGCTGTAAGCGAGATATGTATGGATTCTGATCTAGGCCATTTAAGGAGCGCTACTAGAGGAAAGGGCTTAATAGATAAGGCGATACATGAAGTCCAAAACAGTGGGCGAAAAGTGATAGGGAAAGCCCTGGGCCTCTCCTATCATCCTTCACTGGTGGGTAGGAAGGATTTGAGGGTGTAGTTAGAGGACTAGTATTCTCTACGATGGAGATAGGAATCTAGAAGGGACTCGTTTAGAAGCGGCGATGTGGTAATTCGTATTGAGAGAGTGCTCTGAATGGCTGTCTTAGTCAGTAACTTGGTCCTTCTGTTATGTGTATCCTTTATATTCAGGGAATTTAATCCGTCTTTCACGATGTCGCTTGGTAGACTCGGTAAATTTGAAGTAAACAAAAGACATTTGGAATGCAGAAAGAAGTTTGTAAGGAGTACGCATTGGAAATGGGTTTTAAAATTTGAGTTGGAATGCTCAGCACGTAGAATTGAAGAAAGCAGTATGTTTAAGTTATGATCTGGATGGGGAAATAAAAGTTCTACAGCGAAGTTTTTAGAGATTTTGAAATAAATTAGGAAATGCACGGGGAACATATAAATTTTTTTGTCAGTTTTCTTTCTTTTTTCTAAACTGCTGTTTCTTACTTTACGACTACTTATGGAAAATGCTGTGAAACATTTTTTTTTTTTTAAGCTAATAATTGAATTTTTGATTAATTTGTAATTTTCATGTATAGGAATTATCATGTATGATTTTATTAAGTAAAATAGTATCAAATTCTACATATGAATTTTAAGGTTTCCCATAGTTTTCTTTTTAAAAAGTACTTGTTTGGTGATTCTGGATTATATATTCCTAATTTAGCAGCACCTGTGAAGCTAAGTGCTGCTTTTGATAAAAAATGGAATATTAATATAAAATAAGAATATTTGCATTTTCTATTTATTATACATGACGTTTTGAAACTCTGTTAATTAAATTAATAATACTGTAAAAAAAATATTTAATTATGTTTAATTTTTCAGCAATAATTGACACATGTTTAATTTTTCAGCAATAATTAATACATGTTCAATTTTTAAGATTTTTTTTTTCTTTTCAAAAACCGAAAGCATGCATTTCTTATTGAAATATCAGAGAAAAAAAATCCTCAAGACATAGTTAATTCCCTGTTGTATTGTATTGATTAGTGCTAATCATTTATTCCTTTAGAGAAATTTAAAAATATATTTTAAAGTACCTCTTATTTTTGAAATTGTTATAAAATTTACATGCAAAATAAGAAAAAGACCCTTATAATTTATTTCTTATGATGAAATTTAATTATTAAATGTTCGTTTTATCTTGTTTTTCTAAAAAAAAAAGTTTGGATTTTGCTTACTTACACACAAATGAAGTTGGTAGATTTCTTTAGGTTGAAAGGTAGAAATTAAGAATTTAGTACCTAATTAAGTTCTTGTAATTAGTTCCCTAACAAGTCGAAAGTTGCAAATTTGTTCTGACTATTCAAATCTTTCTATTATTTTTTTAAATCAAAGTTCATTACCTTTTCAAGCTTGCATTTAATCAATTGATGAAATAATTGGAAAAACATTTCGATTAAAAATTGTTTCTTAAACATTACATTTTACACAATCTTATTTATTATTTAATGGGCACACTGTATTTAAACTAAATTTCATCACAAGACTGAGATTGGTGTATAGTAATTTAGGTTTCACATGTACCTGATATTTAACCTGTATTGTATATGCATATTTTTAATTAAGGGGGAACAACACTTTTACGCTGATTCTTAAGTTGTTTTTTTTTCTTCTTTTTGATCCTTATTTTACAAATAGGAAGAATGCCTATTTTAAAGAAAATACCATTGTTAATAATGTTTAATAGTTTTTTTTTTTTAAAAAAGCGTCTTTTGATCCTGTGTGTACTTAGGATTGAAGATCCTTATGTGTTTCTTGAGTAAACTCTGCTTAAAAATGGAAACGATGCCCATCTGAACATTGTTTTTTGCTTTTTCAATTGTTTTATTGTAGTGTTGACGAACTTTTCTTTTTGTAAGTATATAAACAGCAAAAAACTTTCTGCGGTCTTTCTTGTAAGATGAATTTATTTTTAGTTTCTCTTAATATTCAGTAATAAATGGTTAAATTCAATTTTAATCAATAACCAAAGCAAAAAAGTGAATTAAGATTCTTCCCCTAATTGTAAATGTTGAGTTAATTCAAAGTAGAATTTCACGAAACTACATTTTCAGTAGATCATTGGTTGAAAATAAAAGGTCTGTTGGTCATCTTGACCTAATGTGAGCATGACAGCTGTGAATGAGTTTCGAGAAATGAAATTATGATCGCTTAATGATACCTTTTCCTGTTTATTTTTTGAGAGTTCGATAGTTTTACTTAATGATAGCTAAAATAGAAATATGTTATAAAATATGTATATTATTCTTGTTAGTCCAAGAACAAAGCAAATTGTGTAGACTATTTATAAGAAATATTTTTAAATTGAATAATTATAAAAATTTAACTAGGATACGGGCATTTTACACTGTCAGTTTTTATAATCCTTTTGTAGACTTTAATTATTTCCTGAATTAATACAGGCAATTTTTTGTATTAAATTTTATAATCAAGATCCCTATAACCCGAAAAGTAAAAATGTTAAATTTTAGTATGTTACAACTTTAATTTTTAGAAAAGTATTACAGTATAGTCTCAAAAACTTGACACTCGAAGTCCCGGTAGTCCGGATAACTCGACCGCACCCGTGGAGGTTGAATAAATCATATTGATGCTGTCACAGTTAATGAAAAAATGCCGAAAAATGATGAAGACTTTAAAGAAGAGGACACTGTACAAATTACAAAAATATCACTTAGTGATCGACTTTAGACTGTCCTTCAGTATTTTGAACAACAAGTTTCGTTTTTGTTGGACTTACTGTTTCTTCGTCGTCTTTATGATAAATGCAGCAAAACCGAAGAACAGCATGGAAGGCAATAGGGCAGGGGTGGCGAACCTTTATGAATCAACGTGCAATTTTTTCCAAAGAAATGCTAAATGAGGTATACACGTGCCATCAAATAATTTTTACTTGTAATTATTGGGAAAATAATAAAACTAAATACTAACAACACAAAACTCTTTATTTACTACAGAAAAATGGATTTTGTATTTTATAGTAGAGTAAATGTTTTAGTTAAACGTATAATTCAAATTATTATAAAGTAACATTTGTGTGATTTCTGCTGTTGCAGATTAGTTGACAAATTATATTAGAATCGGGTAAGATGTGTGTGTGTGTGTGTTACTTTTAGCATAAAGCATGGTGAATTGGAGTCAACTGCAAAATGGTTTCTAAGCGTGTCTTTAATGTTATTCATCTGTGAAAATAATGACTCGTAGGCATAGGTTGATGAAAATATGGCTAAAATAGCATGGACCTGCCTCTTCAAACATTTAAACGTATCTTGAATCGAATTTAATATTTCCAAAATTCCGTTACTGACGTTTTTACTTATATTGCTTGTTAATCTCTGTTTCAATCAATTCTAACTTTTCCCTTGTTTCAATGAAGTTTTGAATCCATATTAAACTTGGCTGGAAATCAATCAGTTGCATTTAAAATTCTTCAATTTCCAACATCGAATTGGGACAAGCTCAGTTTATCAAATGATGTCACTTCAGGGTACACAATAAAATTGAGCGTTTCTGATAATTCTTTGAACTGAGAAAATCTCACTGAAAATCCATTGATTGAAGAATCAATCGCGGTTAATCGTTTTGATCGGTGGCGTGCCCAAAATATTGTGCCGCGTGCCAATGGTTCGCCATCCCTGCAATAGGGCCCCCTCAGGGGGCTCACCTTCTTTAGGTGGGTACGGGTGTCTCAATCCCGAGGTACCCTAGTGATCTTTTCCTTTTTCCAAGGGGTTTACTATCTTTGGTAAACACGGGTATCACAACCCCGGGGTACCCCAGTGATCCTTCTCTATTTTCGACCCTCCATCATGTCATCCAGTTTATTTTTTTCTTCTTTTTCCGTCCAGACCACAGACCTATGAATGTTTGGGGCAGTATAGCCAAAACTGGCTCTTGCGCCATAAAACACCAAACTCAACTCAACTCAACCCTGCAATAGGGCAATACGTTTTTATTTAAAAAAATAGCCAATTTTTGCAATGTCAGACACTTAATTTGCATTATAGATAGCTTTATTCTTCATAAAGAATTTTCTGAGGTGTGTCTGAACGGATAAATTACTGTATATTATATATTCATTAATTTTCATTTTCATCTAGTAAATAATTTACACCTTCTTAAGTACACACTTTTTTCTTGGTTTTACTGTGTTTGGGCAGTTTATTTTCTGTTGTATTTATTGTATATGCATCACAATATTTTCTGTGGAAATACTAGTACTAATCCTCTTTGAATTCCATTCTCGATGACCCAGCATTTTCACAAACTTGATTAACCTTCGGACCACATTAAACCGAGTTTTGGGGACTCAATTGCATTTAACAAATTATGTTTTTTTTTTTTTTTTTACAATTGTTGCATTTATTACATTTTTTGATTTATAAAAAAAAAAATGTAATATTTAGATTAGTATAAGAATTTTCTAAAAATGTTACGTTGTCAATTTTTAACTGCTAAATATTTGTTGAGTCCTTTTTAAAATCTATTTAGTTATGTTTTCAAGCAATTTTTACAAAACTTGATACCAAAATTTGTTTCATCATCTAAATTCAGTTTCGAGAATGAAAAAGCAGAGCGCCATTCGATGCGAGAACAACTATTTTTAGAATTTAATTAATTACGTTAATGAAGCTAATATTGATCAGTTTTTGAATATTAACATTTTAATTTTATACGCTTCGGGTTATTACTAGTAATATTCGTTTTGTGCACATACGATAGAAATTGCTTAAGTTATTAAATTTGCCTAAATTTTTTGACACCATACAGGATTTTAATATATGTAATGAATAAAAAACATCCCATTCTTTTTTTTTTTTGTATTCTAGCAATACTTGCTTTAATGATGTTCGTGTATACATTTTACATCTGGGTCTTAACTTCCTAAAATATCATTAAGAGATTATAAATGCCATGTGTTTCATGTTTGCTTTTTTATTATGGTAAAATATGGTAATATATTGAAAAGAAGAGCTGGAAATATAAGTTAAATATAAGGAAAAAATGTGAAGTGATAATCTTAAAACAAAAATTTGTCAGAAGTTATGCTTTAGAATATTTTTGGTACATCAGTTCGGGAAATGATTCTTAAAATAATGCTATTAATATATAGTAACATGCATACAGATTTATAGCTAATGCCACAATAGTAATGAATAAATAGATAATTGGATGATTATCCTAAAGATGCAAAACTCAAACATAGAATTTCTATAACTGAGATGTTTCATCCATTCCTTCTACACTGAGTGGATTCTTAATTTCAGCCATCAAACGTTTTGGTATTATGTAAATGAACTACTGCTATGCATTGCTGCAAGAAGGCAAAATAAGTATACAGAAGAAAGTTGAGAGCTTACACACACAGTTACACAGAGGAATTACGAATATGCGTGTTGTGGACGTGACATAAGGGATTTTACACGTGAGAAGGCAATATGATTTTGGATACATGTAGTAAGTATTAGCAAAACAGCTGAATTTGTGAAATATTTATCAGAAGTTATAGTGAAAATGTATCAAGATTGGAATGTCAGGCAAAAACCTCGGCTTGAATGCATAAATTGTTATCGCCACTGAGTAGCAAATAATAGGGCAGATAGGAGAATCTCGTGAATCAGGAAAGAAAACAAAATGTTAACAGTGCATCAAATTTGAGCAGATCTTAATCAAGAATTATTTAAAAATATTATGAACTCAGTGCTTGCCATAAGGTAGAATTTGGAAGTCGAACGCCAGTGCCAACTCCGTTGCTAACATGAGATAAAATGTCAAAAATTTCTCTGGAAAATAGTGATTAAGTAGTGAAAAGTTTCAAAAAATAAATAAATAAATAAAAAATAAAGTGGCCCCATGAATCCAAATATCGATTTAAATTACATAATGCAAATGAGCTATTTAAAGCTAAGAGGAAGCAGTGCAATGCTATGGAGTCTAAATGAATATCTACAACTCATCCAGCTGCAGAAAGATAATGAGATGTATTGGGGAATGTTTTCCTGGAATAATTTGTTCCCTTTTACTCGTCTTTATGAACGTCTGAATGAGAATTTATATAAATATATTAACAGTCCAAGTATAACTTGTGAAGTTTAAGGTTTTCATAATCATGAAAGACATCATTCACTTCGTTCAGTGGGTTTCCACAATTCCATCTAGGCATCCGTTTGTCTAGATCAGGTGTCAACAACCTATGGCACGTGGTATAATTCCCAGTGACATTCTACACCTGACATGTCTAACTCATATGATATTACGGGCCACTAGAACTGCTTTATATGAAGTTGGGGTTGTATGTTTTGAATGTTTAAAAATATTAATAAAATAAGTTTTTGAATTTATCAGTCTCAATTAAGGTAAATGTAATGTATATTTCGCATGCATATAGTCGTTTCATATTGCACGTTATATTTTTAACCACTATAAATATTATATATATATATTTCTTTTATAAAAAAAAAGAGAAAAATAGAGTTATAATAAGCAATGTAGTTTAAATATTACTGTTTAGAAGATCATTGACTTTTTTTGCAATTCCTACTATTAGCTCGCACTGTCTATATATTTATTTATTTATATATTTGTATATTTATTTATTTATCTTGGTGGAATTTTCGATCGTTAATAAAATATATTTTAAAGCGCTGAATTGAGCTGAAATTTTATATACAGGATCATTTTGGTTGACAATACAATAATTTAATTATAATTAATAAAAATTAATTGATAAAAACTAATTATTTAAAGAATTACAAATACAGCCACGTTGGCGACTTAGCGACCCTTTTGGCGACTTGTGTCAAAACTTGAAAAGGGTTTTTTTCTCACGTGTTAAAGCATTCAGTTGGACAGAAATTAAAAGGACAATACGATACTTGAATGATAATTAAAAAAAACTAATTACCACTTAATGTTCTGATTCTGTCCTACGTATATACATATTTATATTAATTGTAAGTATTTAATAAAAAGTAGCTAAAATAAAATTTTTCGTTGTTGATCTAAGTAGGAATTGACTTAAAAACTATTTTTTTATATTACTTGTTTTTATAAAAATAGTCATCAAAATTCGGTTGAATGTATTGAGCTGATGCAGTTTTTAAAATTGATGATAAATGTTAATCGGGGAATTTCGACCTTCCTGATTTTTTGTTATTTTTTATTTAAGAGAATAGTTAATCGTGTAAAAAAGTAACAAAAATCAGAAAACGCTACAATGGAATAAAGTATTAACCTTTGCATCTGTAACTTTATGTAGAAAAACAAATGGTGTATTTTTTTCTAAATTATGAACTTACTCTTTAAGAAAAGAGTATAGTTCTTTATTAGAAGGAAGTTTACGCTAATTTATACAATGTTTAAACGCATTAAAGTGATAAAAATATACTTTAACTAGTTTATAAATAAACTGGTTGTAAACTAAAAGTGATTTATGGAAGTAATTATGATTTATGTGGGAAAATGATGCTAAACTATTTATAGTGTTAACATTTCCAGGAGGTTAGTCTGTTTGATATAGAAATAATTTGCAGTATTTATTTTCTAAACTTAAACAACTTAACAGGTTTTTAAAATAATAATTATAGTTGTGATGGGGAGAGATATACATATTAATTATTTTCCTACTTTTTATTTATTTTTCATGTTAAAGAAATAATTAAACTTTTTTTTCTCTATTTAAGTTATTAACTCAATTAAGAAAATAAATTGAAAAAAAAATGAATGTCACAACTTTATTTGCTTCAGTAGCCAGTTTTCTGTGAAATTTGGCTCAAAATAACGTATTTTGTATTTCTTTTAAAATTCATTGTAATGTGCTTTTGAATGCTCCACGTGGTTAAATTTTGAGATAAAAAATAAAACATATTTTGAACTATATATTATATTAACTATTTAATTTAATTTTGTATTATTTAAGTATTTGTGCTGTATATTGGTATTTTATTTTATTTCCTTGCAATATGCAACCAAGAAATTAAGAAAAATAAAAAATAGCTACTTTTATTGAAGTTTTCTACCAACCAGCACACACATAAGTATACGCGTGCATACCTTCTTTTTCCCTGTTAAAAAATTATTCTGAAAAAAGTGAGATAATATATAAGATAGACAATATATTAGAATTTTGCATTTGGAAAATACCAATATCTTTTGAGATTTTTTTGAAAAGGAAAATGACACTTAAATATGTAGTAATTTTTTCCATATCTTCCATGTAAAAAAAATAACTTAAATACAAATATTTCAGTTTTGTTCACTTTGGAGATGCTTCAAAAAATTGAAACCTTAATAATAATAATAAAAATAATATATGATATGTTAAAGGTCAACTTGAAAGATGATCCATTTTACTTGAAGTGAAGAAGTTTGAAAATGTTTCATATTTTATGAATAAAATAAATCTAAATTTCTATATCTTTCAATTTTCTTTTCTTAGAAATTAAATATTTAGTTACTTTTTAAGGAAATTTAAGACATTAATTTTCAAGACATTTTTTTTTAAGAAAATTAAAAAAAAAATTAGTTATTCTCCTTGCGAACATTTCTGTATTAATCCGTGTACGTTCCCTTAACAGTTATATATTATATCAAACTATTCATAACATTGTTATTTCTGCCAAATTACAAATACATATTAAATAGTATAAACTAATTGTAAACTGATAAAGGGAATGAGAGACAAAATATTTTCACATAATTTATTACAAATATAATGTTACAAATGGAACTATATATACAATCTAAAGAACATGCTTTTTAACATATTTCACGATTAAACATTGTAACATCATACACAAGATGTGTGCTCTTGTAATTTAATCCAGTGCTTTAAATTGTAACAAATTACACACATGTTTTTCTTTAAAAAATGTAAATAAAATTATAAATTTTTAAAATTAATTTAAAATTATCATACATGACGAATAGAAACCACTTTGTATTAAATTGTGGATTTAATAAAGTATTGTTTGAAATAACCAAATGCATTTTCATATTCGAGCATAGTGAAATCAACCCAAAGAAACCTAAACATTAGTAGGCTTAGAATGAACTTTAAACTAATATATTGAAAAGAAAATGTTAAGTTTTATAAAGCTACAGATACTGAATATTTTCACTGTAGGCAGCATTATATTTTAATGCTTCGAGAACAGTTTTTGTACTCCTAAGCGGAAGCCATTTTAAAATACAACAGTAGAGTATTCCGAGTTAAAAAGAATAATTTTCTATGAAAAATGTTCAACATTCTTAACATTTTGTCGATGCTCAAATTAAAAAAAAAAGTATATGCTTTTCAGGCTTAGCATTTGATAAATTCTCTGAATTTTATTCCTATTTTGTAATAAATATTTCGATACATCCAACAATTTTCTTTGAACGTTTGTTTCGTTACCTGGATTTTAAAAAAAAATTATATATTTAATGACTTTTTTTTAAGTCTGCAACCCCGTTTTTAGTTATTTTTCTCCTTAATAATGGTAAAAAAATGAGCGCTAAAAATTTACTTTTCGAACTTTTTTTCACGTATCGAAAGTTCTGTTATACAGTTTGACGTTTTCTGTTAAAAATTAATATACCATGTTTTCTTTTACCAAAATATGTCTTTGCAAGCATATTTTAAGATTTTTTTTTTTGAAGTTCATATCATTTTTAAATAAATATATTTAATTTTTACTCTTATTTCTTTAAAAAAATGATATATAATTTGAAATACTTTTTTTTAAAAATAATATACCGGTTAGTTTCAATTATTAATTTGTCCAAATATTGAAGTTTTCACAAATGTAATTAGATTGAATGACAATTCCAAGAGTTATGTTGCATTAAAACTTTTCAAGACACAGAAAGAGGATGTGTGTGAGGTTTTTAGAGTTACCGTTATAAAAGATTTAGCACCTTAAAAGGATGATCTCCAAACTAAGCTTAAGCGTCTAAATGTATAAAGAGAAATTTCTTGTAGGGATTATATGGTAATCTTAGAATGGCATTTTTCAAATAAAAAAATTAATCTTTCAACTACAATAAGAGCTTTAAATGGACAGTATTGTCCTTTGAATGCCATTTTATAGCCAATTAAAATGACATGATTGTAGCCAGAAGCATGTTATGGCATTTTTTTTTTTCACAAAATGAAACGTAATTACGACATTGATTATTGTGTGATTAAGTATGTTGCTCATGTGAGTCGATATTGAGTATTTGTTTCAGCAATTGAAGAAAGAATATAATATACTTAAAACTTATTATTTACTAGTAATAAATATCTTACAATGATTTAACATTACTTACTAGTAATTCAGTTCCTTTCTGGCGTTACAAATTACAAATTATTCACTTTCCTAAACAGAAGATAAACGGCTGAAATAAATCGGCTGATCGCATGGTTATTTGAATTTCAACAAAATATTTTTCCCAATTCAATATTAAAAAACATTTCTATTGCTAATAATATATTATAAATGTTTTATTACAAGGTAATTTTAAATTTTTACAAATAATATTATTGGAACACATTATTTGCTGTCTGTATTAAATCCATTATCAAATTTTTATTTGAATGCTAAGTTTGGTTTCCATTATATTTCTTTCTTAAAGTATACAAAAAGGGAGTAATTCTCTTTTTGTAGAAAATCCATAGATTCATTCATTTCTTTCAAGAAAAATGTTCTTTTGTCTTAAGGAAAATAAAATGTAAGGAGATTCAATAGATAAACTGTTTGAAAAAAAACAACTTATTTATCCAAAACTTCAAATAAGTAGTTTTTTTTAAGAATTTTCTATTATTCTATTTTTTTTTCGAAAAAAAGAAGTTATCTTTTATTTTTAATGAAAACAGCTTATTCGTTTATTTGTATGAAATTAAAAAGAAAACTTTTTGAATACTTGAATAAAACTCAGGAAATTCAAATCAATAGATTACAAAGGGAACAAAAAATTGACAAAAGGTCAAATGTTAATTTATTGAGTAATGCAAGCACTGAAATCAAAGGAACTATAAACATTTAATTCTCAATGATAAAATTAGTTATGCGAGTGATAAATACACCAAAGTACTCAAATAAAATTGTATTCTAAATATATAAAATATTTATATAAGATTGCTAAATTGTCCATTATGAAAGAAGTGAATTCTAGAGAAGGTCAGAGTTTTTAAATAAAATAAATTTAATATTTTTATTTGAAAACCTAGCTTTTATAATACGTTAGCGAAAGAGAATTTTGGAAATTATTTATTTTGTATTAGTAATCACAATATTTATTTTGAGTCTAGATAGGTTAAGTAATATTATTAAGGATATCACTTAGTTTAAATTTCAACGTATCAAATATAGGTTCCTCAAGTCGGTAAAAAAGGAAAATTGAAAATTTATTAGTGTGCAATAATATATTTTTTACATGTTATATAAAATATGCAATAAAATGTTTTTGGTATGCTAAGTATAGGAAATGGTTTTTTTTAGTTCAATTTTAATACAAATTAATCGATTGTGAAGCATTTCAAGATAACCAGTTACATTTTTAAACTTAACACAACACATATGAGTTGTTTGTATGCAACAAAACAATTGTAAATTAAAATGTTATAGAAAAGGCTTTAAACAAAAAGACTAAAAGTGAAGTACCTTTTTTAAAGATGGGTCTAAAAACAAAAATTCATTGCTATTTGATTCACTTACTTTGAGCTGTATGAAGCAAAATGTATATATTTTTTTTAAAAAAAAAACTTCCCATTTTAACTTGTTTTAAATAAATAATTCTTTTGGATCGCTTTTAAATAAAAAGTAATAGGTTTCGATGTTTCATTATTAAACGATATTTAACTTTCAGCTTTAGAAAGTATGAGTTGTGAGAATACAGATAAGCAAATGCAGAACTCTGTAAGTTACGCATGTATCAAAAACGAATATTTTTCTTTTGGGCTTGTTCTAAAACGGATGATTCATTGTACTGTAACCCACGTTTCTGCTTAGAAACAAAATTGCTTGCAGTCATGCGATTTTCGAATTCGTTCAGGAATGCTTCTAATTAATATAAACGAAGAAATGGCAGCAGTTCATTATGTGTCAAATAATGTCATTGTAAATTAAATTAGAAGCTTGGCTCGCAAAATAAAAGGGAGTTAGTTTAACCTCTGTAATGGATTCAGTTACTTCTCAGCAGGGAATTTAAGCAGTTTGTAAAGATTGTTAGCTAGATTTTTAGAGAAGAACGCGTGTTCTGAGTATATACAAATGTGTTCTTAATTAAGAGCAGCAGAAACATTAGCTCTGTGTTCACATAATGAAGGTTCTTTTGGCAAATGTTAACTTATTAAATGCTTTAATTTTCTATGGGTGGTACAGAATTATTTTTGCTAAATATGCAGTTGTGTAAAACTGTTTTAAAGGGAAGTTTATCCTTACTTTCCGTTATTTCTTCAATATTGTAATTTTTTTCTTGGAATAGAATTTTAGTTGTTGAATTATACAGTAAGCATCCAGTTAGAAATTTAGGGAGTTAAAATATCACACAGATTGTACTTTTATATTGCATTTTGATAGATAATTTTTACTTGAACAAAATACTGGGGAATGAGGAAAAATTTTAAACTGTTTCATTTAAAAAAAAAATTCCAAAACGTTTTATTCCCAACAACTTGAAAAATCAATATTAAAAGCACCTGTTATAATGGATATGCTCTAAGCATGTCTTAGAAATATATATAAAATATTTGCTTTATTTATCTATTATTTAAAAAGCAACTTTGAAGCAATTGCTTTTGAGTTTTAAAATATCTTGTTGATGTTTATTAATTAAAAAAATTTAAAAAAAAAAAACACCACTAACAGCCATGCGAACTGTTTTTATTATGTAAAAATAGCAAAGTCTAATCATACGTGAATATTTCGAACTTTGTCTCGATCATGTGATATATTTGTAAATATTTTTTTTAGATATGCAATCCATGGTGTTACATTTTAGTCTAGAATTAATTTAGAAAGAGCTAACAAGAGTTTGAAAACTTTTGCAATTTTTATTTTATTTCGCTTCGTAAAAATTGCAATTGTGCAAGCTTTGTAAATATTTTCTCAAGAAAATTCATTTGTTAAAACTTGAAATGTATATAAAAAAAAAAGTTGTTGATAAACAAAAAGCAACACATAGTTTTCTCACAGCGAAATTGGTTGACGGTATTCAACGTTATTATCTATCAAGGACATTAAACACATTAGTGGCTATAAATTATTTATTTTGCATTAACACTGTTATCAAAGATTTCAAAAGCTGCGTTGTTCACTTATCTCTTCAAAATCTTTGAAGCATGCATTTATTACCCCATGCCAATTTCTGAAGCATCATATTTTCTAGTATTTCAATTAAACTATCCATGCATTTGGTTACTTCTTTAACAGTATTTTATAGTAAAGTGCATTTAAAACTGAAAGAAAAATATACAAAGAAAAATATACAAAGAAAAAAATATTTTTATCTATTATAAGAACATTTTTATGTATTAAAAAATGCATATTTTTAAAATTATTAACAAATCATCAGTCCTTTCATGGTATGGAAAAAAGTATTTCAGTTTAACTATTTAATTCAATATCCGTCTATATAATAGATAAAAAAAAAGAGTTCAGCAAGTACATTTCCTTCAAACCAGTATTGACAATGTATTCAAAGTAACACAAGTTTATAGCATGCATTGTGATAATAATATGTAACATTCTCACGTATTGACTAGTACATTTTATAGCTTTTATTTACCAATATACTATTTACAGAGCACATATACACAGGTTTATACAGACATTGATATTATGTATTTTAGTCGGTGTTCAACAAAACAATTTTCACATCGAACAACTCACATGCACATAAAATTAAACCACTGCACACTAAAGTGTGACATCATTATTATTAAAACGCTTAGTATTTGATGCTTGAATAATGAAATAAAATTTACAAAAATTAAAACTTAAAAAGATTGTGTATTTATATGTAGTATTGAAAATATCAATTAAAATGTATTGATGAAACAAGAAAAAATGACTCATTTATAAAAATATTTTAGAAAATCATGACAGCTGCAGGATAATTGGGAGTAGTTTAATAAACTTAAAAATTTTTTTGATTAATTAATAAACTTATCTTGAAAAATATATATGATGATAAATATAACATTTCGTTTGAAATTCAAAGCTATTTCTTTTTAACATAAAATCGAATTAAAAAATTGCTACTGGCATACAATGCTTGGATTAAGTTATAAATGTATTACATGCTATGTGTTTGTAACTTAAAATAGCTGAATTTGAAATTAAAACTTGTTAAAGACTTAGATTTTTCTGATAATGTGCCCTTGAGTTTATATGGCACAGAAGTTAATTTTTTATAACATTTAGTTTTCTCTTTCATAACACCACAAATAAGGAAATTCAAGCATCAAATATTTGTAACATTTTATTCGTACTCATTACTTTGATATCAAAGAGATTAAAATAAATGTTTTTTTTTCCCTCAATATATGAAACAGAAAAATGAGAGTTGTTGAATTCAAACCAGAAAACAATGGGCTGACACGAAACGCTATCCGTTTTGGCCGGTAGGTTTCTTGCAACTCCAAATCAGCAATTAAGACTTTTTTACGGATGATCAGTTGTGAATCATTATCTTGTCCGTTACGTTGATAATATGAGCAGGGCAGCCAACGTAGCGAATAAAATCATTGTAAAGTTCAGGTTCTTGTGCTCCGCCCCTGCACTCGTTTCAGATGCTGCAGAAAGAAACAAAAACACTGTTTTAGAGCTGGTTCTGTAAAATTAAATCTCTTAAGTAATAATTATTTTTAATTCCGAAAATACAGTGCACTCTAGAATTTCCAGAAAATCCTTGTTAAAAATTTTTAACCCCTTAACTAGCGATTAAAAGCTACGCTATTCGCTCTTCAGTGCCACCGTTTTTCACATAGTCGCGCGTATGCAGCGTATTCGGTCCCCTCAGGGGGCTCACCTTCCTTAGGTGGGTACAGGTGTCACAATCCCGAGGTACCCTAGTAATCTTTTCCTTTTCCGAAGGAGTTTACTATCTTTCGTAAACATGGGTGTCACGACCCGGGTTACCGCAGTGATCCTTCTCTGTTTTCGACCCTCCATCTTGTCATCCAATTTCCTTTCTTCTTTTCCCGTCCAGACCACAGGCCTATGAATGTTTGGCGCAGTATAGCCAAAACTGGTTCTTGCGCCATAAAACACCAAACTCAACTCAGCAGCGTATTCGGTGGAAAGAAAAGGCGCAGATAAATTTCTTTTCTGAAATAAGTAAATTCTTTGCAAACACTGTCAATGCCATCCTATTGTATTCCCAAGCCGTCGGACTAGTTTCCCACAGAGTGGCAAAATGCAAAGACTCATATTCTGGAAGGACGGATTTATCCGTTCGAGAAACTAAACGGACGGGTTCAGCGAGACGGATGTATACGCCAGTCGCAGTTAAAGCTCTAAAATATTAAAAATTGCCTCTATTTTTATATTTATTTATCAAACTAACTAATCTATGAACTCTCGCTTGACGAAAGATGTAATTTTTTGGATAATGAAACCTGTAAAGGGTCTGCTGAGAATCCGATACAACTGGATGTTGTTTACCGTAATGCTTCTGGTTGGAAATCTTCAGGATTATTATAAACTCGTGCCAGAATATTGTATGGAGGTAATGAGGAAAAAGATTCTCTATATTAGGAAAATATTACTTATGAAACAAATCATATACAGACTAAACTGCTTACTAAGGCATAAAGAAATGTGAGCATGTTGACGCGGTAGTGTATAACTGGTTGAGCGAATTAGTAACTTAGCTGGATGCAAATATTGAATACATATGAAATGAACTGAAACTATGCAAAATGAAACAACGCCAAGCGAAAGAAAAAGCAAATCTTATGCATGGGAATGCAATTCACAGTTTTGTACTCATTTACCTTATAGTAATTACAAAGATAAAATAATGCAGGAAATGCACCGAAAATTTCTGAGAAATTCACACAGGACCATTTGATGAAAGGTATACAACTATTAAATAACAAGACTGGTGCTATAAAACATTTTATTTTGATTTCATACGTATTACATATTATGACCTTCAATATACACCCTTTCTCTATCCCTAGAACGCTCCATGCTAATCTTCCATTGTTCGAATCAATGTTGGAAGTCT